>NW_012193321.1:181495-192648 GCF_000504015.1 Erythranthe guttata | reverse complement strand
AATGCGCATCAAGAAACGTGCACAAAAACACTCGCTAGAAAAGATACGCACATGAGTAAAAGTTCAAAAGCATGCACAAAAGTACTCAAGCAAAAGTGCATTCCCAAAAAGGATCATGAAAACACAACCTACAATCCTAGGACATTAATATAAATCAATAAACATGGACAAACACGCTCCCTCAAATGGACATGCACAAAAACGTACTTGTAAAAAAACATGCGCAAAAGTGCATCCGAAACAACGTTCTTAAACACACGAACTACAATACTATGACTTTAATACGCATCAACAAACAACAGCAAAAACACTAGATAAAAAAGATACAATGGAGTGTAGCAATAATACTCGATGTTTACGTTTACGTGGATTTTTGTTTGGATTAATTTATATTTCTATTTTTATTGGTGGATTTCGTATCTTTTAGGTACAAATCGAAAATTAGGTGTCCAGCAAGCAAAAATGATCAAAGGGTACGAAAAGAGTTGCAATTAAGAAAATAAAATCAAATTAGAAGAGAGAATCCCTTAACGTCTTTGGTAATGTCCACGAAGGCGAGCATAACTCTCTCATCCGGACTCCAAATCGACTGGTTTCGGTGGCATTAGAAAGCTATTTCAGTGGGCTACAATTCCCGTCTAACAACAAAATTCCAAATTCGAACTCGAACATGGTCAAAATTGGATACCAAAAGCGATCATGAAAATACGTACTACAATTCAAGGACTAGAATGCGCATCAAGAAACGTGCACAAAAACACTCGCTAGAAAAGATACGCACATGAGTAAAAGTTCAAAAGCATGCACAAAAGTACTCAAGCAAAAGTGCATTCCCTAAAAGGATCATGAAAACACAAACTACAATCCTAGGACATTAATACAAATAAACAAACATGCGCATACACGTTCCTTCAAATGGAAATGCACAAAAACGTACATGTAAATAACATGCGCAAAAGTGCATTCGAAACAACGTTCTTAAAAACACGAACTACAATACTATGACTTTAATACGCATCAACAGACAACAGCAACAACACAAGATAAAAAAGATACAATGGAGTGTAGCAATAATACTCGACGTTTACGTTTACGTGGATTTTTGTTTGTATTAATTTATATATCTGTTTTTATTGGTGGATTTCGTATCTTTTAGGTACAAATCGAAAATTAGGTGTCCAGGAAGCAAAAATGATCAAACGGTAAGAAAAGAGTTGCAATTAAGAAAATAAAATCAAATTAGAAGAGAGAATCCCACAACATCTTTGGTAGTGTCCACGAAGTCGAGCATAACTCTCTCATCCAGACTTCAAATCGACTGGTTCCGGTGGCATTAGAAAGCTAATTCAGTGGGCTACAATTCCCGTCTAACGTCAAAATTCCAAATTCGGACTCAAACATGGGAAAAATTGGATAACAAAAGCGATCATGAAAATACATACTACAATTCAAGGACGTGAATGCGCATCAAGAAACGTGCACAAAAACACTCGCTAGAAAAGATACGCACATGAGTAAAAGTTCAAAAGCATGCACAAAAGTACTCAAGCAAAAGTGCATTCCCAAAAAGGATCATGAAAACACAACCTACAATCCTAGGACATTAATATAAATCAACAAACATGCACAAACACGCTCCCTCAAATGGATATGCACAAAAACTAACATGTAAAAAAACATGCGCAAAAGTGCATCCGAAACAACGTTCTTAAAAACACGAACTACAATACTATGACTTTAATACGCATCAACAGACAACAGCAAAAACACTAGATAAAAAAGATACAATAGAGTGTAGCAATAATACTCGACGTTTACGTTTACGTGGATTATTGTTTGGGTTAATTTATGTTTCTGTTTTTATTGGTGGATTTGGTATCTTTTAGGTACAAATCGAAAATTAGGTGTCCAAGAAGCAAAAATGATCAAAGGGTAAGAAAAGAGTTGCAATTAAGAAAATAAAATTAAATTAGAAGAGAGAATCCCACAACATCTTTGGTAGTGTCCACGAAGTCGAGCATAACTCTCTCATCCGGGCTCCAAATCGACTCGTTCCGGTGGCATTAGAAAGCTATTTCAGTGGGCTACAATTCCCGTATAACGTCAAAATTCCAAATTCGGACTCGAACATGGTCAAAATTGGATAACAAAAGCGATCATGAAAATACGTACTACAAGTCAAGGACAAGAATGTGCATCAAGAAACGTGCACAAAAACACTCGCTAGAAAAGATACGCTCATGAGTAAAAGTTCAAAAGCATGCACAAAAGTACTCAAGCAAAAGTGCATTCCCAAAAAGGATCATGAAAACACAAACTACAATCCTAGGACATTAATACAAATAAACAAACATGCACATACACGCTCCCTCAAATGGACATGCACAAAAACGTACATGTAAAAGAACATGCGCAAAAGTGCATCCGCAACAACATTATTAAAAACACGAACTACAATACTATGACTTTAATACGCTTCAACAGACAACAGCAAAAACACTAGATAAAAAAGATACAATGGAGTGTAGCAATAATACTCGACGTTTACGTTTACGTGGATTATTGTTTGGGTTAATTTATGTTTCTGTTTTTATTGGTGGATTTGGTATCTTTTAGGTACAAATCGAAAATTAGGTGTCCAAGAAGCAAAAATGATCAAAGGGTAAGAAAAGAGTTGCAATTAAGAAAATAAAATCAAATTAGAAGAGATAATCTCACAACATCTTTGGTAGTGTCCCCGAAGTCGAGCATAACTCTCTCATCCGGGCTCCAAATCGACTGGTTCCGGTGGCATTAGAAAGCTATTTCAGTGGGCTACAATTCCCGTCTAACGTCAAAATTCCAAATTCGGACTCGAACATGGTCAAAATTGGATAACAAAAGCAATCATGAAAATACGTACTACAATTCAAGGACGTGAATGCGCATCAAGAAACGTGCACAAAAACACTCGCTAGAAAAGATACGCACATGAGTAAGAGTTCAAAAGCAGGCAGAAAAGTACTCAAGCAAAAGTGCATTCCCAAAAAGGATCAAGAAAACACAAACTACAATCCTAGGACATTAATACAAATCAACAAACATGCACATACAGGCTCCCTCAAATGGACATGCACAAAAACGTACATGTAAAAAAACATGCGCAAAAGTGCATCCGAAACAACGTTCTTAAAAACACGAACTACAATACTATGACTTTAATACGCATCAACACACAACAGCAAAAACACTAGATAAAAAAGATACAATGTAGTGTAGCAATAATACTCGACGTTTATGTTTACGTGGATTATTGTTTGGGTTAATTTATGTTTCTGTTTTTATTGGTGGATTTGGTATCTTTTAGGTACAAATCAAAAATTAGGTGTCCCAGAAGCAAAAATGATCAAAGGGTAAGAAAAGAGTTGCAATTAATAAAATAAAATCAAATTAGAAGAGAGAATCCCACAACATCTTTGGTAGTGTCCACGAAGTCGAGCATAACTCTCTCATCCGGACTCCAAATCGACTGGTTCCGGTGGCATTAAAAAGCTATTTCAGTGAGCTACAATTCCCGTCTAACGTCAAAATTCCAAATTCGGACTCAAACATGGTCAAAATTGGATAACAAAAGCGATCATGGAAATACGTACCACAATTCAAGGACGTGAATGCGCATCAAGAAACGTGCACAAAAACACTCGCTAGAAAAGATACGCACATGAGTAAGAGTTCAAAAGCAGGCAGAAAAGTACTCAAGCAAAAGTGCATTCCCAAAAAGGATCAAGAAAACACAAACTACAATCCTAGGACATTAATACAAATAAACAAACATGCACAAACACGCTCCCTCAAATGGACATGCACAAAAACGTACTTGTAAAAAAACATACGCAAAAGTGCGTCCGAAACAACGTTCTTAAAAACACGAACTACAATACTATGAGTTTAATACACATCAACACACAACAGCAAAAAAACTAGATAAAAAAGATACAATGGAGTGTAGCAATAATACTCGACGTTTACGTTTACGTGGATTTTTGTTTGGATTAATTTATATTTTTGTTTTTATTGGTGGATTTGGTATCTTTTAGGTACAAATCGAAAATTAGGTGTCCAAGAAGCAAAAATGATTAAAGGGTAAGAAAAGAGTTGCAATTATGAAAATAAAATAAAATTAGAAGAGAGAATCCCACAACATCTTTGGTAGTGTCCACGAAGTCGAGCATAACTCTCTCATCCGGGCTCCAAATCGACTGGTTTTGGTGGCATAAGAAAGCTATTTCAGTGGGCTACAATTCCCGTCTAACGTCAAAATTTCAAATTCAGACTCGAACATGGTCAAAATTGGATAACAAAAGCGATCATGAAAATACGTACTACAATTCAAGGACAAGAATGCGCATCAAGAAACATGCACAAAAACACTCGCTAGAAAAGATACGCACATGAGTAAAAGTTCAAAAGCATGCACAAAAGTACTCAAGCAAAAGTGCATTCCCAAAAAGGATAATGAAAACACAAACTACAATCCTAGGACATTAATACAAATAAACAAACATGCACATACACGCTCCCTCAAATGGACATGCACAAAAACGTACATGTAAAAAAACATGCGCAAAAGTGCTTCCGAAACAACGTTCTTAAAAACACGAACTACAATACTATGAGTTTAATACACATCAACAGACAACAGCAAAAAAACTAGATAAAAAAGATACAATGGAGTGTAGGAATAATACTCGACGTTTAGGTTTACGTGGATTTTTGTTTGGATTAATTTATATTTCTGTTTTTATTGGTGGATTTGGTATCTTATAGGTACAAATCGAAAATTAGGTTTCCAAGAAGCAAAATTGATCAAAGGGTAAGAAAAAAGTTGCAATTATGAAAATAAAATCAAATTAGAAGAGAGAATCCCACAACTTCTTTGGTAGTGTCCACGAAGTCGAGCATAACTCTCTCATCCGGGCTCCAAATCGAATGGTTCCGGTGGCATTAGAAATCTATTTCTGTGGGCTACAATTCCCGTCTAACGTCAAAATTCCAAATTCGGACTCGAACATGGTCAAAATTGGATAACAAAAGCGATCATGAAAATACGTACTACAATTCAAGGACAAGAATGCGCATCAAGAAACGTGCACAAAAACACTCGCTAGAAAAGATACGCACATGAGTAAAAGTTCAAAAGCATGCAGAAAAGTACTCAAGCAAAAGTGCATTCCCAAAAAGGATAATGAAAATACAAACTACAGTCCTAGGACATTAATAGAAATAAACAAACATGCACATACACGCTCCCTCAAATGGACATGCACAAAAACGTACATGTAAAAAAACATGCGCAAAAGTGCATCCGCAACAACATTATTAAAAAGACGAACTACAATACTATGACTTTAATACGCATCAACAGACAACAGCAAAAACACTAGATAAAAAAGATACAATGTAGTGTAGCAATAATACTCGACGTTTACGTTTACGTGGATTATTGTTTGGGTTAATTAATGTTTCTCTTTTTATTGGTGGATTTGGTATCTTTTAGGTACAAATCGAAAATTAGGTGTCCAAGAAGCAAAAATGATCAAAGGGTAAGAAAAGAGTTGCAATTAAGAAAATAAAATCAAATTAGAAGAGAGAATTCCACAACATCTTTGGTAGTGTCCACGAAGTCGAGCATAACTCTCTCATCCGGGCTCCAAATCGACTGGTTCCGGTGGGATTAGAAAGCTATTTCAGTGGGCAACAATTCCCGTCTAACGTCAAAATTCCAAATTCGGACTCGAACATGGTCAAAATTGGATAACAAAAGCGATCATGAAAATACGTACTACAATTCAAGGACAAGAATGCGCATCAAGAAACGTGCACATAAACACTCGCTAGAAAAGATACGCACATGAGTAAAAGTTCAAAAGCATGCACAAAAGTACTCAAGCAAAAGTGCATTCCCAAAAAGGATAATGAAAACACAAACTACAATCCTAGGACATTAATACAAATAAACAAACATGCACATACACGCTCCCTCAAATGGACATGCACAAAAACGTACATGTAAAAAAACATGCGCAAAAGTGCATCCGCAACAACATTTCTAAAAACACGAACTACAATACTATGACTTTAATACGCATCAACAGACAACAGCAAAAACACTAGATAAAAAAGATACAATGTAGTGTAGCAATAATACTCAACGTTTACGTTTACGTGGATTATTGTTTGGGTTATTTTATGTTTCTGTTTTTATTGGTGGATTTGGTATCTTTTAGGTACAAATCGAAAATTAGGTGTCCAAGAAGCAAAAATGATCAAAGGGTAACAAAATAGTTGCAATTAAGAAAATAAAATCAAATTAGAAGAGAGAATCCCACAACATCTTTGGTAGTGTCCATCAAGTCGAGCATAACTCTCTCATCCGGGCTCCAAATCGACTGGTTCCGGTGGCATTAGAAAGCTATTTAAGTGGGCTACAATTCCCGTCTAACGTCAAAATTCAAAATTTGGACTCGAACATGGTCATAACTGGATAACAAAAGCGATCATGAAAATACGTACTACAATTGAAGGACGTGAATGCGCATCAAGAAACGTGCACAAAACACTCGCTAGAAAAGATGCGCACATGAGCAAAAGTTCAAAAGCATGCACAAAAGTACTCAAGCAAAAGTGCATTCCCAAAAAGGATCATGAAAACACAAACTACAATCCTAGGACATTAATACAAATAAACAAACATGCACAAACACGCTCCCTCAAATGGACATGCACAAAAACGTTCTTGTAAAAAAACATGCGCAAAAGTGCGTCCGAAACAACGTTCTCAAAAACACGAACTACAATACTATGAGTTTAATACACATCAACAGACAACAGCAAAAAAACTAGATAAAAAAGATACAATGGAGTGTAGCAATAATACTCGACGTTTACGTTTACGTGGATTTTAGTTTGGATTAATTTATATTTCTGTTTTTATTGGTGGATTTGGTATCTTTTAGGTACAAATCGAAAATTAGGTGTCCAAGAAGCAAAAATGAACAAAGGGTAAGAAAAGAGTTGCAATTAAGAAAATAAAATCAAATTAGAAGAGAGAATCCCACAACATCTTTGGTAGTGTCCACGAAGTCGAGCATAACTCTCTCATCCGGGCTTCAAATCGACTGGTTCTGGTGGCATTAGAAAGCTATTCAGTGGGCTACAGTTCCCGTCTAACGTCAAAATTCCAAATTCGGACTCGAACATGATCAAAATTGGATACCAAAAGCGATCATGAAAATCGTACTACAATTCAAGGACAAGAATGCGCATCAAGAAACGTGCACAAAAACACTCGCTAGAAAAGATACGCACATGAGTAAAAGTTCAAAAGCATGCACAAAAGTACTCAAGCAAAAGTGCATTCCCAAAAAGGATCATGAAAACACAAACTACAATCCTAGGACATTAATACAAATAAACAAACATGCACATACACGCTCCCTCACATGGACATGCACAAAAACGTACATGTAATAAAACATGCGCAAAAGTGCATCCGCAACAACATTATTAAAAACACGAACTACAATACTATGACTTTAATACGCATCAACAGACAACAGCAAAAACACTAGATAAAACAGATACAAGGGAGTGTAGCAATAATGCTCGACGTTTACGTTTACGTGGATTATTGTTTGGGTTAATTTATGTTTCTGTTTTTATTGGTGGATTTGGTATCTTTTAGGTACAAATCGAAAATTAGGTGTCCAAGAAGCCAAAATGATCAAAGGGTAAGAAAAGAGTTGCAGTTAAGAAAATAAAATCAAATTAGAAGAGAGAATCCCACAACATCTTTGGTAGTGTCCACGAAGTCGAGCATAACTCTCTCATCCGGGCTCCAAAACGACTGGTTCCGGTGGCATTCGAAAGCTATTTCAGTGGGCTACAATTCCCGTCTAACGTCAAAATTCCAAATTAGGACTCAAACATGGTCAAAATTGGATAACAAAAGCGATCATGAAAATACGTACTACAATTCAAGGACGAGAATGCGCATCAAGAAACGTGCACAACAACACTCGCTAGAAAAGATACGCACATGAGTAAAAGTTCAAAAGCATGCACAAAAGTACTCAAGCAAAAGTGCATTCCCAAAAAGGATAATGAAAACACAAACTACAATCCTAGGACATTAATACAAATAAACAAACATGCACATACACGCTCCCTCAAATGGACATGCACAAAAACGTACATGTAAAAAAACATGCGCAAAAGTGCATCCGAAACAACGTTCTTAAAAACACGAACTACAGTACTATGACTTTAATACGCATCAACAGACAACAGCAAAAACACTAGATAAAAAAGATACAAGGGAGTGTAGCAATAATACTCGACGTTTACGTTTACGTGGATTATTGTTTGGGTTAATTTATGTTTCTGTTTTTATTGGTGGATTTGGTATCTTTTAGGTACAAATCGAAAATTAGGTGTCCAGGAAGCAAAAATGATCAAAGGGTAAGAAAAGAGTTGCAATTAAGAAAATAAAATCAAATTAGAAGAGAGAATCCCACAACATCTTTGTTAGTGTCCACGAAGTCGAGCATAACTCTCTCATCCGGGCTCCAAATCGACTGGTTCCGGTGGCATTAGAAAGCTATTTCAGTGGGCTACAATTCCCGTCTAACGTCAAAATTCCAAATTCGGACTCGAACATGGTCAAAATTGGATAACAAAAGCGATCATGAAAATACGTACTACAATTCAAGGACGAGAATGCGCATCAGGAAACGTGCACAATAACACTCGCTAGAAAAGATACGCACATGAGTAAAAGTTCAAAAGCATGCACTAAAGTACTCAAGCAAAAGTGCATTCCCAAAAAGGATAATGAAAACACAAACTACAATCCTAGGACATTAATACAAATAAACAAACATGCACATACACGCTCCCTCAAATGGACATGCACAAAAACGTACATGTAAAAAAACATGCGCAAAAGTGCATCCGAAACAACGTTCTTAAAAACACGAACTACAGTACTATGACTTTAATACGCATCAACAGACAACAGCAAAAACACTAGATAAAAAAGATACAATGGAGTGTAGCAATAATACTCGACGTTTACGTTTACGTGGATTTTTTTTGGATTAATTTATATTTCTGTTTTTATTGGTGGATTTGGTATCTTTTAGGTACAAATCGAAAACTAGGTGTCCAAGAAGCAAAAATGATCAAAGGGTAAGAAAAGAGTTGCAATTAAGAAAATAAAATCAAATTAGAAGAGAGAATCCCACAACATCTTTGGTAGTGTCCACGAAGTCGAGCATAACTCTCACATCCGGGCTCCAAATCGACTGGTTCCGGTGGCATTAGAAAGCTAATTCAGTGGGCTACAATTCCCGTCTAACGTCAAAATTCCAAATTCGGACTCGAACATGGTCAAAATTGGATAACAAAAGCGATCATGAAAATACGTACTACGATTCAAGGACGAGAATGCGCATCAAGAAACGTGCACAAAAACACTCGCTAGAAAAGATACGCACATGAGTAAAAGTTCAAAAGCATGCACAAAAGTACTCAAGCAAAAGTGCATTCCCAAAAAGGATAATGAAAACACAAACTACAATCCTAGGACATTATTACAAATAAACAAACATGCACATACACGCTCCCTCAAATGGACATGCACAAAAACGTACATGTAAAAAAACATGCGCAAAAGTGCATCCGAAACAACGTTCTTAAAAACACGAACTACAGTACTATGACTTTAATACGCATCAACAGACAACAGCAAAAACACTAGATAAAAAAGATACAATGGAGTGTAGCAATAATACTCGACGTTTACGTTTACGTGGATTTTTGTTTGGATTAATTTATATTTCTGTTTTTATTGGTGGATTTGGTATCTTTTATGTACAAATCGAAAATAAGGTGTCCAGGAAGTAAAAATGATCAAAGGGTAAGAAAAGAGTTGCAATTAAGAAAATAAAATCAAATTAGAAGAGAGAATCCCACAACATCTTTGGTAGTGTCCACGAAGTCGAGCATAACTCTCTCATCCGGGCTCCAAATCGACTGGTTCCGGTGGCATTAGAAAGCTATTTCAGTGGGCTACAATTCCCGTCTAACGTCAAAATTCCAAATTCGGACTCGAACATGGTCAAAATTGGATAACAAAAGCGATCATGAAAATACGTACTACAATTCAAGGACGAGAATGCGCATCAAGAAACGTGCACAAAAACACTCGCTAGAAAAGATACGCACATGAGTAAAAGTTCAAAAGCATGCACAAAAGTACTCAAGCAAAAGTGCATTCCCAAAAAAGATAATGAAAACACAAACTACAATCCTAGGACATTAATACAAATAAACAAACATGCACATACACGCTCCCTCAAATGGACATGCACAAAAACTTACATGTAAAAAAACATGCGCAAAAGTGCATCCGAAACAACGTTCTTAAAAACACGAACTACAGTACTATGACTTTAATACGCATCAACAGACAACAGCAAAAACACTAGATAAAAAAGATACAATGGAGTGTAGCAATAATACTCGACGTTTACGTTTACGTGGATTATTGTTTGGGTTAATTTATGTTTCTGTTTTTATTGGTGGATTTGGTATCTTTTAGGTACAAATCGAAAATTAGGTGTCCAGGAAGCAAAAATGATCAAAGGGTAAGAAAAGAGTTGCAATTAAGAAAATAAAATCAAATTAGAAGACAGAATCCCACAACATCTTTGTTAGTGTCCACGAAGTCGAGCATAACTCTCTCATCCGGGCTCCAAATTGACTAGTTCCGGTGGCATTACAAAGCTATTTCAGTGGGCTACAATTCCCGTCTAACGTCAAAATTCCAAATTCGAACTCGAACATGGTCAAAATTGGATAACAAAAGCGATCATTAAAATACGTACTACAATTCAAAGACGAGAATGCGCATCAAGAAACGTGCACAAAAACACTCGCTAGAAAAGATACGCACATGAGTAAAAGTTCAAAAGCATGCACAAAAGTACTCAAGCAAAAGTGTATTCCAAAAAGGATAATGAAAACACAACTACAATCCTAGGACATTAATACAAATTAACAAACATCCACATACACGCTCCCTCAAATGGACATGCACAAAAACGTACATG
>NW_012193321.1:165486-179990 GCF_000504015.1 Erythranthe guttata | reverse complement strand
CACGCTCCCTCAATCGTCATGCACAAAAACGTACTTGTAAAAAAACATGCGCAAAAGTGCATCCGAAACAACTGTTCTTAAAAACACGAACTACAATACTATGACTTTAATACGCATCAACAAACAACAGCAAAAACACTAGATAACAAAGATACAATGGAGTGTAGCAATAATACTCGACGTTCACGTTTACTTGGATTTTTGTTAGGATTAATTTATATTTCTATTTTTATTGGTGGATTTCGTATCTTTTAGGTACAAATCGAAAATTAGGTGTCCAGCAAGCAAAAATGATCAAAGGGTAAGAAAAGAGTTGCAATTAAGAAAATAAAATCAAATTAGAAGAGAGAATCCCTCAACGTCTTTGGTAATGTCCACGAAGGCGAGCATAATGTTAGAGTAGGTGACCAACAAGCCAACTTGTGGCTGTGGTCTTTCGTATTTATTATTGTAATAAACGAACCTTTATTCGTATTAATGATAAAACACATTGGCATTCTATATCTTTGTCCCTTTGTCACAAGCATAGATATAGTCCTTACAGTTATTACAAGTACTAGTAATTGATCGTTAGGATCGTGAGATATTTACTTAAGTATTATAACTGTTAAACGTGTTCCTAGTCGAAGGGTTACGCCACTAATGAGGATATCGGCCTTTCCCATTAAGACTAGCACTTAGTGTATGTGTACTGCATCTCATCAGTAAACGGTATTGTGATATCGGCATGCATAAGTGGGTGCTCGTAAGTTGACGAGTTCACTGAACTCCCTCACCCTAGAAATCTCTAAGTGGTTCCCAATAATCGAGTAGAGATATCTATGGTATAGTTGTACACCATTAGTCCTTATGACCTAGACATCACCGTGACTTCACTAGAGGACCAGCTGTATCGTGACCTGTCCCTGAGTTCCACCGAGGACCATCCCAAGGGCCAGTGTTCGTGCAGTCCGAAATCTAGTGGGAGGTCTGTGCATTGTAGTCGGGGATTCGATCGCTAGAATAGTCTTGGATGTCCTGTGTGTTCTGAAAGTTTGTAATCATTCTAAGTCTCTGGCCAGAGCTGACTAAGTGATGATTAGAGAATTCGATTCTTTAAGTCATGCACGTAAGGATTACAACACTTAGAACGATCGCACCGTTATTGAACATATAAAGAGGTCTCGATGAACCAATGCCTCTAGTTCGATCGGGACATATGAATCGAAGGGACCGTACTGTACGTTAACTATATCTGAAGGTTCTTGCAGGCACTTCATTTGTATCTAGGGAATCATGACGCGTAGTTGCTAGACGCCAATCTTGATTCGTTGGGTGATTAAGGTGAAACGAGCTTCATCTTAATTGTAACTCGAAGGGGACGAGTTTTGACCACAAAGAGTTGTGGGCCCACGGCTAGCTTACACCTGAACCATCGAGGGTCACACTGCTCGTGCACATGAGATCTTTGAATAAACGGTCAGAGATAAAATAGTTTATCTTTGCATAATTGGAAGTCAATATGATTGAGTCCAACATTCGTAATTTGGAATTATGAATGAGAATAAGAAAAGGAAAAGAATAAGCGAACATGTTAGTGAACTTTCTAAATCGGGAAGTTTCCAAATTTAGAAAGTCCACTGAACTAGGGTTTCCACTTTTGGAAAGTTGGAAAATAAGAGATGGCACTCGTAATGACGAGAAAATTATAATGACTCGGAAATTGTAATCGTTACAATTTTTCGATCATTGAATTGAGAGATACGAGCGATTAAAGAAACTAACGAGCTTAAGCTGTTGGGCCCAATCCAACTTAAGCCCGCTAGGGTTTCATGCTAGGGACTATAAATACATGATTTATAACCCTAGCACACACACACAAAACCCTAACCCTAATCGGCCACCCTCTCTCTCTCGCCCTCTCTTCCGCGCGGCCACCACCGCGCCACCACCGCCGCTCCGTCGCCGGAAACGGCCGTTCCTCGGCCGGTTTTTGTTCGGTATTCTTTCTCCTTTATTTTCTTTCCGTTTTATTCTAACTACTTCGTGTCTAGTGCCACGATTTAGTAGATCGAAGTATACGAGGTGAAATCCGAGAGGAGGAAGACCGTAGATCGAAGAATCGAGGAGCAACGCACGAGCCAAAGCCGCACGCTGCCCCACGCGCCGCCTCGCACAACCGCGCGTGCTGTACACGCGCCGCCGTGAGCTGCCGCACCGCCGCTGCTGCTGTTCCATTGCTGCCCCGATTCTACGGATTGGTTTCCGTAGTAATCACGACGAATCGTTCGCTCCTACCTCACGCGTCAAGAGGTAAATACTCGAAACCCTAGTTTCGTTTTTAGGGTTTAATTTAAACTATGATTTCATGCTTGTGTTTGTATGATTTTATGTGATTATGTGTAATCGATTAAATCGTTGCGAGCATGTTATTTGGTTTAAATTGCGAGCATGTTAATTGATTTAAATTCGGTTAAATTTATTAGCATGTATATTGTTTTTAAATTTCGCTGGAAGCGCAAAGGTACGTAATTAATTGTTTTAATTCATCGGGCATGTACTTGTGTGTTTTAAAGTCGTTTAATTCGCACAAAACTTTTGTTTTCCGCTGCGTATGCGTGCCCGAAACCCAACAGTGGTATCAGAGCTCGTTGCGCAATTAATTGCGTTCGTATTAATATGCTATGATTTTATGCATGTTCGATTTATTAAAGTAGTGTTTGTCGTATTATGTAATTGGGAGTTTTCGTAAGTTTAAAATATTTTTGAAATATTGTTTAGAATTTTTCCAGCTTTAAAATTGTTTAAAATTGGAAAATCGGATCTGAAATTGTTTTTAAAATGTCGGTTTTAAATGTTCGGATCGAACCGGCCGAACCGGCCGGTTCGATGGTTGTGTGCGGTTTAGTTGACCGAATCCAAGTGGATTCGGGTCGGTCAGACCGGTTCTCGGTCCGACTGACCCGGCCCACTGATTTGGGTCAGCTGGACCGGACAGAACCGGCCCGATTCGGTCCGAACCGGTCAGACCGGTTGGGCCGAACCGGACCACTGAAAAAAAAATAAAAAAAAAAAAAAAAAAAAAAATTTTATTTCAGATTTCTAAAATTAAACTTAAAACAAATTGATTTTAATTTTTGGAAAATTATTTTCAATTAATCCCAATTAGATAATTGGATCGACAATCATCTATTTTAGTAAATAGGTGTTAGATTAATTAATTAATTTAAATTGTTAAATTGATTTCAATTAATAGAACACATATATAATATTGATTATAAGTTCAACTTAATTAATAGTACCTCAACATTATTTGAATGATTTATGCTAGTTGAGGTTCTATAATTATTTTGAAAAACCCGATAATTAATTAATGTAATTAATTATGAAATTAGGTCGTATGTTCCTCTTAGGACAATATGCGTTTTCCATATACCTTTAGAGAACATAGATGTAGGAATCACATAGACCAATCCAAAACCTTCTGATGAGATAAAACACTTAATCAAAACCCCTCATTCTTTTAATTAAGAATCATTTCAAGCTACTAGGGACTGCATTAGTTTGGCATAATCGAGTTCTATGAGCATCTTTGATTGGTAGGTTAGACTTGACACACGACGATTTTGATATTCGCGAGATTAACTTAGGTCATTATCAAGTGTGAGGAAAATTAATTTAGGGTCATATTGTGGATATGATTGATTGTGATCTACCTTTGGGCAAATATAATCGGGCTAGATTAACTACGGGTTATATTTGTCTATTGGACCTAAAGCCCATTAAGAAAAATCAGTTTTCTCGTTTGTCTACTAGAGGGAAGTGGAACTCGATAAAATTAGTGGGAGAACAATTAAATAACATAAGTCCAAACATTTAATTGTAACAATCATTTAACGCGAATCTCTAATAATCCTCTTCTCTATATATCTCAGATAATTATGTCTAAGAATCCCATAATGTCAATCCTCGACAATAAACTCAATGGCCCTAATTACCTAGATTGGTTGCGTAGTCTTAAGCTTGTGCTAACTGTTGAGGGGCGTCTCTACGTTTTGACGAGAGGCTTCCCGCCACTTTACCTGCCACAGCGACTGATGCTGAAAAGGAAACTTATGAAGTTTGGAAGAAAGATGACACTCATGCTAGGTGCTATATGATAGCCGCCATGGAGCCCGCGCTTGCGAGGAAATATGAGTCTCACTTGCATGCTTTCGATATAAAGGCTCATCTCGATAGCATGTATAGTGAGAATATTAGGGCATCGAGGTACGCTGCTACAAAGGAGTTGATCACGGCGAGACTGCGCGAAGGGACTTCGGTCCACGAGCACTGTCTCAAAATGATCACTCTCCTTGAAAAGCTAGTGAATCTCGATGTCACCCTCCCGGCCGAGCTCTCGTTGGATTTGATCCTGTTGTCTCTTCCTAGTTCCTATGAATCGTTCATAGTGAACTTCAACATGAACAAACTAGATCCTCCCTTGGATGAGTTAATGAACATGTTGGTCAGTTTTGAGTCCACCATTAAGAAAGAGAAGTTTGTTCTCATTGCTGCTACTTTTGGAAAGAAGAGTTCTTCCCAAAAGAAGATAAAGGAAAGAGTTCCCTTCCCAAACAGCAAGTTCGAAGTTGGTGAAGGTAGTGGGGGCCCCTAAGGCGAAAATCAGCAAAACGTAAGGAGATAGATCAAAACCCCGCACAACTTTGGCACGCTAGATTAGGTCATGTCTCTTTAAGAAGGATGAACGATTTTGTCAGTGAAGGATTGTTCTCTTTGGAGGACGTGAAATCACTACAAACTTGTGAATCTTGCCTTAAAGGGAAAATGACCAAGTCACCCTACAAAGGGAAAATGGAACGAGCCGAGGGTCTTTTGGATTTGATCCATACAGACGTATGTGGTCCACTAAGTGTTAGTGCGAAGGGTGGATATAACTACTTCGCTACCTTTACCGACGATTATTCTAGGTATGGGTATGTGTACTTGATGAAGTACAAGTCTGAAACATTTGAAAGGTTCAAAGATTTTAGACACGAAGTAGAAAAGCAACTCGGACGAAGTATTAAGAAGCTGCGATCCGATCGTGGTGGAGAGTACTTGAGCATCGAGTTCATTGACTATCTAAAAGAAAATGGGATACAGTCCCAATGGACTCCACCGGGAACTCCTCAACTTAATGGAGTATCCGAACGTCGGAATCGAACTCTATTAGATATGGTTCGATCAATGATGGGGTTCACAAACTTACCGGCATACTTGTGGGGTCATGCACTCCGTACTGCCGCGTATTTGCTGAATAGAGTTAACACCAAAGCAGTTAAATCCACACTTTATGAACTTTGGCATTCCCGGAAACCCAATTACAAACATATTAGGATATGGGGTTGTCCCGCTTATGTGAAGCGATTAGTGGGAGATAAGTTGGATAGTAAATCCGACTTGTGCTATTTTGTGGGGTATCCCGAAGACTCGATGGGATACGAGTTCTACTATGTAAGAGAAGCAAAGACGTTTGTTTCGAGAAATGCCACTTTTTTGGAAAGGGAGTTTCTATCCGATAGAAAGGGCAGCATGATAGAACTTGAAATAGTTCAAGAACCACAAAATGAAGTTCAAACGCAAGAACAAGTAATCGAACCAATACAACAAACCACTAATATACCTCCTGAACCTACGGTACGTAGATCCGAAAGAGTTCGGAAAATACCGGACAGGTTATTCCTCCTCGAAAATGATGAAGATCATGTTGATCTTGGACGAGATCCAAGAACATACAATGAGGCCGTATCGGATGCGGACATGGGACATTGGCTAACTGCCATGAAATCCGAAATGGACTCCATGTACTCCAACAAGGTATGGACCTTGGTAGATCCACCTAAAGGAATTGTTCCTATAGGCTGCAAGTGGATCTATAAGAAGAAAATTGGAGTGGATGGAAAGGTGTCGACCTATAAAGCTAGATTGGTAGCAAAAGGATACACTCAAAGGCAAGGTGTTGACTATGAGGAAACCTTTTCGCCGGTCGCGATGCTGAAGTCCATTAGGATTTTGCTGGCCATAGCTGCGTGGTACGACTACGAGATATGGCAAATGGATGTGAAGACCGCCTTCCTTAATGGAGATATTGAGGAAGAAATTTACATGGCGCAGCCGGAAGGCTTCATATCTTCTGGAAGTGAGCAAAAGGTTTGCAAGCTCCAGCGATCCATTTATGGATTGAAACAAGCATCCCGTAGTTGGAACATTAGGTTCGACTCAACTATCAAAGAGTTTGATTTTGAGAAGAATCCGGAGGAACCTTGTGTATACAAGAAGGTTAGTGGGAGGGCAGTAATATTTCTAGTGCTTTACGTTGATGACATTCTACTCATTGGGAATGACGTAGGAATGTTACAGCAAACGAAAGCATGGTTGTCCACACGTTTCTCAATGAAGGATTTGGGAGAAGCATCTTACGTATTGGGAATACGCATCTATAGAGATAGAGCAAGAAAGATGCTTGGCTTGTCCCAAAGCCTGTACATAGACACCGTTATGAAACGGTTTAGCATGGAAGAATCCAAGAAGGGATTCTTGCCAATGTCCCATGGGGTTCGTCTCTCGAAATCTATGTGTCCCCAAACACCTAGTGAAATCGAGGAGATGAAAAGGACGCCCTATGCTTCTGCCATAGGAAGCATAATGTATGGCATGCTATGTACTAGACCCGATATTGCGTATGCTGTGAGTGTCACAAGCAGATATCAGTCTAACCCCGGCCCGGCTCACTGGAAAGCCGTGAAAGATATCCTCAAGTACTTGCGAAGAACTAAGGATATATTTTTGGTCTATGGGGGTGCCGAGTTGAAATTAGAGGGTTTCACTGACTCTAGTTTTCAATCGGATGTGGACGACTCGAAGTCGAATTCTGGATTTATATTCACGCTTAATGGTGGTGCCGTGTGTTGGAAGAGTTCCAAGCAAAGCACGACGGCCGATTCCACTACCGAAGCGGAATACATTGCAGCGTCCGAAGCTGCAAAAGAAGGGACTTGGATAAGGAAATTCATCCAAGAGTTGGGTGTAATTCCTGATGCTAGTGATCCAGTACCGTTGTACTGTGATAACACCGGAGCCGTGGCACAAACTAAGGAGCCGCGATCTCATCAGAAGTCGAAGCATATTCTGAGAAAGTATCATATGATCCGAGAGATCATTGATAAAGGTGAAGTTAAGGTTGAACGAGTCACCTCGGAAGAGAACGTTGCAGACCCCTTCACGAAGCCTTTACCAAGATCGGTCCATGAGAAACATCGAGAGTCGATGGGATTGCGGTTTATGGGTAGTTGGCTTTAGGTCAAGTGGGAGATTGTTAGAGTAGGTGACCAACAAGCCAACTTGTGGCTGTGGTCTTTCGTATTTATTATTGTAATAAACGAACCGTTATTCGTATTAATGATAAAACACCTTGGCATTCTATATCTTTGTCCCTTTGTCACAAGCATAGATATAGTCCTTACAGTTATTACAAGTACTAGTAATTGATCGTTAGGATCGTGAGATATTTACTTAAGTATTATAACTGTTAAACGTGTTCCTAGTCGAAGGGTTACGCCACTAATGAGGATATCGGCCTTTCCCATTAAGACTAGCACTTAGTGTATGTGTACTGCATCTCATCAGTAAACGGTATTGTGATATCGGCATGCACAAGTGGGTGCTCGTAAGTTGACGAGTTCACTGAACTCCCTCACCCTAGAAATCTCTAAGTGGTTCCCAATAATCGAGTAGAGATATCTATGGTATAGTTGTACACCATTAGTCCTTATGACCTAGACATCACCGTGACTTCACTAGAGGACCAGCTGTATCGTGACCTGTCCCTGAGTTCCACCGAGGACCATCCCAAGGGCCAGTGTTCGTGCAGTCCGAAATCTAGTGGGAGGTCTGTGCATTGTAGTCGGGGATTCGATCGCTAGAATAGTCTTGGATGTCCTGTGTGTTCTGAAAGTTTGTAATCATTCTAAGTCTCTGGCCAGAGCTGACTAAGTGATGATTAGAGAATTCGATTCTTTAAGTCATGCACGTAAGGATTACAACACTTAGAACGATCGCACCGTTATTGAACATATAAAGAGGTCTCGATGAACCAATGCCTCTAGTTCGATCGGGACATATGAATCGAAGGGACCGTACTGTACGTTAACTATATCTGAAGGTTCTTGCAGGCACTTCATTTGTATCTAGGGAATCATGACGCGTAGTTGCTAGACGCCAATCTTGATTCGTTGGGTGATTAAGGTGAAACGAGCTTCATCTTAATTGTAACTCGAAGGGGACGAGTTTTGACCACAAAGAGTTGTGGGCCCACGGCTAGCTTACACCTGAACCATCGAGGGTCACACTGCTCGTGCACATGAGATCTTTGAATAAACGGTCAGAGATAAAATAGTTTATCTTTGCATAATTGGAAGTCAATATGATTGAGTCCAACATTCGTAATTTGGAATTATGAATGAGAATAAGAAAAGGAAAAGAATAAGCGAACATGTTAGTGAACTTTCTAAATCGGGAAGTTTCCAAATTTAGAAAGTCCACTGAACTAGGGTTTCCACTTTTGGAAAGTTGGAAAATAAGAGATGGCACTCGTAATGACGAGAAAATTATAATGACTCGGAAATTGTAATCGTTACAATTTTTCGATCATTGAATTGAGAGATACGAGCGATTAAAGAAACTAACGAGCTTAAGCTGTTGGGCCCAATCCAACTTAAGCCCGCTAGGGTTTCATGCTAGGGACTATAAATACATGATTTATAACCCTAGCACACACATACAAAAACCCTAACCCTAATCGGCCACCCTCTCTCTCTCGCCCTCTCTTCCGCGCGGCCACCACCGCGCCACCACCGCCGCTCCGTCGCCGGAAACGGCCGTTCCTCGGCCGGTTTTTGTTCGGTATTCTTTCTCCTTTATTTTCTTTCCGTTTTATTCTAACTACTTCGTGTCTAGTGCCACGATTTAGTAGATCGAAGTATACGAGGTGAAATCCGAGAGGAGGAAGACCGTAGATCGAAGAATCGAGGAGCAACGCACGAGCCGAAGCCGCACGCTGCCCCACGCGCCGCCTCGCACAACCGCGCGTGCTGTACACGCGCCGCCGTGAGCTGCCGCACCGCCGCTGCTGCTGTTCCATTGCTGCCCCGATTCTACGGATTGGTTTCCGTAGTAATCACGACGAATCGTTCGCTCCTACCTCACGCGTCAAGAGGTAAATACTCGAAACCCTAGTTTCGTTTTTAGGGTTTAATTTAAACTATGATTTCATGCTTGTGTTTGTATGATTTTATGTGATTATGTGTAATCGATTAAATCGTTGCGAGCATGTTATTTGGTTTAAATTGCGAGCATGTTAATTGATTTAAATTCGGTTAAATTTATTAGCATGTATATTGTTTTTAAATTTCGCTGGAAGCGCAAAGGTACGTAATTAATTGTTTTAATTCATCGGGCATGTACTTGTGTGTTTTAAAGTCGTTTAATTCGCACAAAACTTTTGTTTTCCGCTGCGTATGCGTGCCCGAAACCCAACACATAACTCTCTCATCCGGACTCCAAATCGACTGGTTTCGGTGGCATTAGAAAGCTATTTCAGTGGGCTACAATTCCCGTCTAACAACAAAATTCCAAATTCGAACTCGAACATGGTCAAAATTGGATAACAAAAGCGATCATGAAAATACGTACTACAATTCAAGGACGAGAATGCGCATCAAGAAACGTGCACAAAAACACTCGCTAGAAAAGATACGCACATGAGTAAAAGTTCAAAAGCATGCACAAAAGTACTCAAGCAAAAGTGCATTCCCTAAAAGGATCATGAAAACACAAACTACAATCCTAGGACATTAATACAAATAAACAAACATGCGCATACACGTTCCTTCAAATGGAAATGCACAAAAACGTACATGTAAATAACATGCGCAAAACTGCATTCGAAACAACGTTCTTAAAAACACGAACTACAATACTATGACTTTAATACGCATCAACAGACAACAGCAACAACACAAGATAAAAAAGATACAATGGAGTGTAGCAATAATACTCGACGTTTACGTTTACGTGGATTTTTGTTTGTATTAATTTATATATCTGTTTTTATTGGTGGATTTCGTATCTTTTAGGTACAAATCGAAAATTAGGTGTCCAGGAAGCAAAAATGATCAAACGGTAAGAAAAGAGTTGCAATTAAGAAAATAAAATCAAATTAGAAGAGAGAATCCCACAACATCTTTGGTAGTGTCCACGAAGTCGAGCATAACTCTCTCATCCAGACTTCAAATCGACTGGTTCCGGTGGCATTAGAAAGCTAATTCAGTGGGCTACAATTCCCGTCTAACGTCAAAATTCCAAATTCGGACTCAAACATGGGAAAAATTGGATAACAAAAGCGATCATGAAAATACATACTACAATTCAAGGACGTGAATGCGCATCAAGAAACGTGCACAAAAACACTCGCTAGAAAAGATACGCACATGAGTAAAAGTTCAAAAGCATGCACAAAAGTACTCAAGCAAAAGTGCATTCCCAAAAAGGATCATGAAAACACAACCTACAATCCTAGGACATTAATATAAATCAATAAACATGCACAAACACGCTCCCTCAAATGGACATGCACAAAAACGTACTTGTAAAAAAACATGCGCAAAAGTGCATCCGAAACAACGTTCTTAAACACACGAACTACAATACTATGACTTTAATACGCATCAACAAACAACAGCAAAAACACTAGATAAAAAAGATACAATGGAGTGTAGCAATAATACTCGATGTTTACGTTTACGTGGATTTTTGTTTGGATTAATTTATATTTCTATTTTTATTGGTGGATTTCGTATCTTTTAGGTACAAATCGAAAATTAGGTGTCCAGCAAGCAAAAATGATCAAAGGGTAAGAAAAGAGTTGCAATTAAGAAAATAAAATCAAATTAGAAGAGAGAATCCCTCAACGTCTTTGGTAATGTCCACGAAGGCGAGCATAACTCTCTCATCCGGACTCCAAATCGACTGGTTTCGGTGGCATTAGAAAGCTATTTCAGTGGGCTACAATTCCCGTCTAACAACAAAATTCCAAATTCGAACTCGAACATGGTCAAAATTGGATAACAAAAGCGATCATGAAAATACGTACTACAATTCAAGGACGAGAATGCGCATCAAGAAACGTGCACAAAAACACTCGCTAGAAAAGATACGCACATGAGTAAAAGTTCAAAAGCATGCACAAAAGTACTCAAGCAAAAGTGCATTCCCTAAAAGGATCATGAAAACACAAACTACAATCCTAGGACATTAATACAAATAAACAAACATGCGCATACACGTTCCCTCAAATGGAAATGCACAAAAACGTACATGTAAATAACATGCGCAAAAGTGCATTCGAAACAACGTTCTTAAAAACACGAACTACAATACTATGAATTTAATACGCATCAACAGACAACAGCAACAACACTAGATAAAAAAGATACAATGGAGTGTAGCAATAATACTCGACGTTTACGTTTACGTGGATTTTTGTTTGGATTAATTTATATTTCTGTTTTTATATGTGGATTTGGTATCTTTTAGGTACAAATCGAAAATTAGGTGTCCAGGAAGCAAAAATGATCAAAGGGTAAGAAAAGAGTTGCAATTAAGAAAATAAAATCAAATTAGAAGAGAGAATCCCTCAACTTCTTTGGTAGTGTCCACGAAGTCGAGCATAACTCTCTCATTCGGGCTCCAAATCGACTGGTTCCGGTGGCATTAGAAAGCTATTTCAGTGGGCTACAATTCCCGTCTAACGTCAAAATTCAAAATTTGGACTTGAACATGGTCATAACTGGATAACAAAAGCATTCATGAATATACGTACTACAATTGAAGGACGTGAATGCGCATCAAGAAACGTGCACAAAAACAGTCGCTAGAAAAGTTGCGCACATGAGCAAAAGTTCAAAAGCATGCACAAAAGTACTCAAGCAAAAGTGCATTCCCAAAAAGGATCATGAAAACACAAACTACAATCCTAGGACATTAATACAAATCAACAAACATGCATAAACACGCTCCCTCAAATGGACATGCACAAAAACGTACATGTAAAAAAACATGCGCAAAAGTGCATCCGAAACAACGTTCTTAAAAACACGAACTACAATACTATGACTTTAATACGCATCAACACACAACAGCAAAAACACTAGATAAAAAAGATACAATGTAGTGTAGCAATAATACTCGACGTTTACGTTTACGTGGATTATTGTTTGGGTTAATTTATGTTTCTGTTTTTATTGGTGGATTTGGTATCTTTTAGGTACAAATCGAAAATTAGGTGTCCAAGAACCAAAAATGATCAAAGGGTAAGAAAAGAGTTGCAATTAAGAAAATAAAATCAAATTAGAAGAGAGAATCCCACAACATCTTTGGTAGTGTCCACGAAGTCGAGCATAACTCTCTCATCCGTGCTCCAAATCGACTGGTTCCGGTGGCATTAGAAAGCTATTTCAGTGGGCTACAATTCCCGTCTAACGTCAAAATTCAAAATTTGGACTCGAACATGGTCATAACTGGATAACAAAAGCGATCATGAAAATACGTACTACAATTGAAGGACGTGAATGCGCATAAGGAAACGTGCACAAAAACAGTCGCTAGAAAAGATGCGCACATGAGCAAAAGTTCAAAAGCATGCGCAAAAGTACTCAAGCAAAAGTGCATTCCCAAAAAGGATCATGAAAACACAAACTACAATCCTAGGACATTAATACAAATCAACAAACATGCACAAACACGCTCCCTAAAATGGACATCCACAAAAACGTACTTGTAAAAAAACATGCGCAAAGGTGCGTCCGAAACAACGTTCTTAAAAACACGAACTACAATACTATGAGTTTAATACATATCAACGGACAACAGCAAAAAAACTAGATAACAAAGATACAATGGAGTGTAGCAATAATACTCGACGTTCACGTTTACTTGGATTTTTGTTAGGATTAATTTATATTTCTATTTTTATTGGTGGATTTCGTATCTTTTAGGTACAAATCGAAAATTAGGTGTCCAGCAAGCAAAAATGATCAAAGGGTAAGAAAAGAGTTGCAATTAAGAAAATAAAATCAAATTAGAAGAGAGAATCCCTCAACGTCTTTGGTAATGTCCACGAAGGCGAGCATAATGTTAGAGTAGGTGACCAACAAGCCAACTTGTGGCTGTGGTCTTTCGTATTTATTATTGTAATAAACGAACCGTTATTCGTATTAATGATAAAACACCTTGGCATTCTATATCTTTGTCCCTTTGTCACAAGCATAGATATAGTCCTTACAGTTATTACAAGTACTAGTAATTGATCGTTAGGATCGTGAGATATTTACTTAAGTATTATAACTGTTAAACGTGTTCCTAGTCGAAGGGTTACGCCACTAATGAGGATATCGGCCTTTCCCATTAAGACTAGCACTTAGTGTATGTGTACTGCATCTCATCAGTAAACGGTATTGTGATATCGGCATGCATAAGTGGGTGCTCGTAAGTTGACGAGTTCACTGAACTCCCTCACCCTAGAAATCTCTAAGTGGTTCCCAATAATCGAGTAGAGATATCTATGGTATAGTTGTACACCATTAGTCCTTATGACCTAGACATCACCGTGACTTCACTAGAGGACCAGCTGTATCGTGACCTGTCCCTGAGTTCCACCGAGGACCATCCCAAGGGCCAGTGTTCGTGCAGTCCGAAATCTAGTGGGAGGTCTGTGCATTGTAGTCGGGGATTCGATCGCTAGAATAGTCTTGGATGTCCTGTGTGTTCTGAAAGTTTGTAATCATTCTAAGTCTCTGGCCAGAGCTGACTAAGTGATGATTAGAGAATTCGATTCTTTAAGTCATGCACGTAAGGATTACAACACTTAGAACGATCGCACCGTTATTGAACATATAAAGAGGTCTCGATGAACCAATGCCTCTAGTTCGATCGGGACATATGAATCGAAGGGACCGTACTGTACGTTAACTATATCTGAAGGTTCTTGCAGGCACTTCATTTGTATCTAGGGAATCATGACGCGTAGTTGCTAGACGCCAATCTTGATTCGTTGGGTGATTAAGGTGAAACGAGCTTCATCTTAATTGTAACTCGAAGGGGACGAGTTTTGACCACAAAGAGTTGTGGGCCCACGGCTAGCTTACACCTGAACCATCGAGGGTCACACTGCTCATGCACATGAGATCTTTGAATAAACGGTCAGAGATAAAATAGTTTATCTTTGCATAATTGGAAGTCAATATGATTGAGTCCAACATTCGTAATTTGGAATTATGAATGAGAATAAGAAAAGGAAAAGAATAAGCGAACATGTTAGTGAACTTTCTAAATCGGGAAGTTTCCAAATTTAGAAAGTCCACTGAACTAGGGTTTCCACTTTTGGAAAGTTGGAAAATAAGAGATGGCACTCGTAATGACGAGAAAAT
>NW_012193321.1:126715-140795 GCF_000504015.1 Erythranthe guttata | reverse complement strand
CCAGGAAGCAAAAATGATCAAAGGGTAAGAAAAGAGTTGCAATTAAGAAAATAAAATCAAATTAGAAGAGAGAATCCCACAACATCTTTGTTAGTGTCCACGAAGTCGAGCATAACTCTCTCATCCGGGCTCCAAATCGACTGGTTCCGGAGGCGTTAGAAAGCCATTTCAGTGGGCTACAATTCCCGTCTAACGTCAAAATTCCAAATTCGGACTCGAACATGGTCAAAATTGGATAACAAAAGCGATCATGAAAATACGTACTACAATTCATGGACGAGAATGCGCATCAAGAAACGTGCACAAAAACACTCGCTAGAAAAGATACGCACATGAGTAAAAGTTCAAAAGCATGCACAAAAGTACTCAAGCAAAAGTGCATTCCCAAAAAGGATAATGAAAACACAAACTACAATCCTAGGACATTAATACAAATAAACAAACATGCACATACACGCTCCCTCAAATGGACATGCACAAAAACGTACTTGTAAAAAAACATGCGCAAAAGTGCATCCGAAACAACGTTCTTCAAAACACGAACTACAGTACTATGACTTTAATACGCATCAACAGACAACAGCAAAAACACTAGATAAAAAAGATACAAGGGAGTGTAGCAATAATACTCGACGTTTACGTTTACGTGGATTATTGTTTGGGTTAATTTATGTTTCTGTTTTTATTGGTGGATTTGGTATCTTTTAGGTACGAATCGAAAATTAGGTGTCGAGGAAGCAAAAATGATCAAATGGTAAGAAAAGAGTTGCAATTAAGAAAATAAAATCATATTAGAAGAGAGAATCCCACAACATCTTTGTTAATGTCCACGAAGTCGAGCATAACTCTCTCATCCGGGCTCCAAATCGACTGGTTCCAGTGGCATTAGAAAGCTATTTCAGTGGGCTACAATTCCCGTCTAACGTCAAAATTCCAAATTCGGACTCGAACATGGTCAAAATTGGATAACAAAAGCGATCATGAAAATACGTACTACAATTCAAGGACGAGAATGCGCATCAAGAAACGTGCACAAAAACACTCGCTAGAAAAGATACGCACATGAGTAAAAGTTCAAAAGCATGCACAAAAGTACTCAAGCAAAAGTGCATTCCCAAAAAGGATAATGAAAACACAAACTACAATCCTAGGACATTAATACAAATAAACAAACATGCACATACACGCTCCCTCAAATGGACATGCACAAAAACGTACATGTAAAAAAACATGCGCAAAAGTGCATCCGACACAACGTTCTTAAAAACACGAACTACAGTACTATGACTTTAATACGCATCAACAGACAACAGCAAAAACACTAGATAAAAAAGATACAAGGGAGTGTAGCAATAATACTCGACGTTTACGTTTACGTGGATAATTGTTTGGGTTAATTTATGTTTCTGTTTTTAGTGGTGGATTTGGTATCTTTTAGGTACAAATCGAAAATTAGGTGTCCAGGAAGCAAAAATGATCCAAGGGTAAGAATAGAATTGCAATTAAGAAAATAAAATCAAATTAGAAGAGAGAATCCCACAACATCTTTGTTAGTGTCCACGAAGTCGAGCATAACTCTCTCATCCGGGGTCCAAATCGACTGGTTCCGGTGGCATTAGAAAGCTATTTCAGTGGGCTACAATTCTCGTCTAACGTGAAAATTCCAAATTCGGACTCGAACATGGTCAAAATTGGATAACAAAAGCGATCATGAAAATACGTACTACAATTCAAGGACGAGAATGCGCATCAAGAAACGTGCACAATAACACTCGCTAGTAAAGATACGCACATGAGTAAAAGTACGAAAGCATGCACAAAAGTACTCAAGCAAAAGTGCATTCCCAAAAAGGATAATGAAAACACAAACTACAATCCTAGGACATTAATACAAATAAACAAACATGCACATACACGCTCCCTCAAATGGACATGCACAAAAACGTACATGTAAAAAAACATGCGCAAAAGTGCATCCGAAACAACGTTCTTAAAAACACGAACTACAGTACTATGACTTTAATACGCATCCACAGACCACAGCAAACACACTAGATAAAAAAGATAGAAGGGAGTGTACCAATAGTACTCGACGTTTACGTTTACGTGGATTATTGTTTGTGTTAATTTATGTTTCTGTTTTTATTGGTGGATTTGGTATCTTTTAGGTACAAATCGAAAATTAGGTGTCCAGGAAGCAAAAATGATCAAATGGTAAGAAAAGAGTTGCAATTAAGAAAATAAAATCAAATTAGAAGAGAGAATCCCACAACATCTTTGTTAGTGCCCACGAAGTCGAGCATAACTCTCACATCCGGACTCCAAATCGACTGGTTCCGGTGGCATTAGAAAGCTATTTCAGTGGGCTACAATTCCCGTCTAACGTCAAAATTCCAAATTCGGACTCGAACATGGTCAAAATTGGATTAGAAAAGCGATCATGAAAATACGTACTACAATTCAAGGACGTGAATGCGCATCAAGAAACGTGCACAAAAACACTCGCTAGAAAAGATACGCACATGAGTAAGAGTTCAAAAGCATGCACAAAAGTACTCAAGCAAAAGTGCATTCCCAAAAAGGATAATGAAAACACAAACTACAATCCTAGGACATTAATACAAATCAACAAACATGCACATACACGCTCCCTCAAATGGACATGCACAAAAACGTACTTGTAAAAAAACATGCGCAAAAGTGCATCCGAAACAACGTTCTTAAAAACACGAACTACAGTACTATAACTTTAATACGCATCAACAGACAACAGCAAAAACACTAGATAAAAAAGATAGAAGGGAGTGTAGCAATAATACTCGACGTTTACGTTTACGTGGATTATTGTTTGGGTTAATTTATGTTTCTGTTTTTATTGGTGGATTTGGTATCTTTTAGGTACAAATCGAAAATTAGGTGTCCAGGAAGCAAAAATGATCAAATGGTAAGAAAAGAGTTGCAATTAAGAAAATAAAATCAAATTAGAAGAGAGAATCCCACAACATCTTTGTTAGTGCCCACGAAGTCGAGCATAACTCTCACATCCGGACTCCAAATCGACTGGTTCCGGTGGCATTAGAAAGCTATTTCAGTGGGCTACAATTCCCGTCTAACGTCAAAATTCCAAATTCGGACTCGAACATGGTCAAAATTGGATAAGAAAAGCGATCATGAAAATACGTACTACAATTCAAGGACGTGAATGCGCATCAAGAAACGTGCACAAAAACACTCGCTAGAAAAGATACGCACATGAGTAAGAGTTCAAAAGCATGCACAAAAGTACTCAAGCAAAAGTGCATTCCCAAAAAGGATAATGAAAACACAAACTACAATCCTAGGACATTAATACAAATCAACAAACATGCACATACACGCTACCTCAAATGGACATGCACAAAAACGTACATGTAAAAAAACATGCGCAAAAGTGCATCCTAAACAACGTTCTTAAAAACACGAACTACAGTACTATGACTTTAATACGCATCAACACACAACATCAAAAACACTAGATAAAAAAGATACAAGGGAGTGTAGCAATAATACTCGACGTTTACGTTTACGTGGATTATTGTTTGGGTTAATTTATGTTTCTGTTTTTATTGGTGGATTTGGTATCTTTTAGGTACAGATCGAAAATTAGGTGTCCAGGAAGCAAAAATGATCAAAGGGTAAGAAAAGAGTTGCAATTAAGAAAATAAAATCAAATTAGAAGAGAGAATCCCTCAACGTCTTTGGTAGTGTCCACGAAGTCAAGCATAACTCTCTCATCCAGACTCCAAATCGACTGGTTCCGGTGGCATTAGAAAGCTATTTCAGTGGGCTACAATTCCCGTCTAACGTCAAAATTCCAAATTCGGACTCGAACATGGTCAAAATTGGATAACAAAAGCGATCATGAAAATACGTACTACAATTCAAGGACGTGAATGCGCATCAAGAAACGTGCACAAAAACACTCGCTAGAAAAGATACGCACATGAGTAAGAGTTCAAAAGCAGGCAGAAAAGTACTCAAGCAAAAGTGCATTCCCAAAATGGCTCAAGAAAACACAAACTCCAATCCTAGGACATTAATACAAATCAACAAACATGCATAAACACGCTCCCTCAAATGGACATGCACAAAAACGTACATGTAAAAAAACATGCGCAAAAGTGCATCCGAAACAATGTTCTTAAAAACACGAACTACAATACTATGACTTTAATACGCATCAACACACAACAGCAAAAACACTAGATAAAAAAGATACAATGTAGTGTAGCAATAATACTCGACGTTTACGTTTACGTGGATTATTGTTTGGGTTAATTTATGTTTCTGTTTTTATTGGTAGATTTGGTATCTTTTAGGTACAAATCGAAAATTAGGTGTCCAAGAAGCAAAAATGATCAAAGGGTAAGAAAAGAGTTGCAATTAAGAAAATAAAATCAAATTAGAAGAGAGAATCCCACAACATCTTTGGTAGTGTCCACGAAGTCGAGCATAACTCCCTCATCCGGGCTCCAAATCGACTGGTTCTGGTGGCATTAGAAAGCTATTTCAGTGGGCTACAATTCCCGTCTAACGTCAAAATTCAAAAATTGGACTCGAACATGGTCATAAATGGATAACAAAAGCGATCATGAAAATACGTACTACAATTAAAGGACGTGAATGCGCATCATGAAACATGCACAAAAACACTCGCTAGAAAAGATGCGCACATGAGCAAAAGTTCAAAAGCATGCACAAAAGTACTCAAGCAAAAGTGCATTCCAAAAAAGGATCATGAAAACACAAACTACAATCCCACGACATTAATACAAATCAACAAACATGGACAAACACACTCCCTCAAATGGACATGCAAAAAAACGTACATGTAAAACTACATGCGCAAAAGTGCATCCGAAGCAAAGTAAAAGATCAAAAGCATGCACAAAAGTACTCAAGCAAAAGTGCATTCCCAAAAAGGATCATGAAAACACAAACTACAATCCTAGGACATTAATACAAATCGACAAACATGCACAAACATGCTCCCTCAAATGGACATGCACAAAAACGTACATGTAAAAAAACTTGCACAAAAGTGCATCCGAAACAACGTTCTGTAAAAACACGAACTACAATACTATGACTTTAATACGCATCAACACACAACAGCAAAAGCACTAGATAAAATCAAATTAGAAGAGAGAATCCCACAACGTCTTTGGTAGTGTCCACGAAGTCGAGCATAACTCTCTCATCCGGGCTCCAAATCGACTGGTTCCGGTGGCATTAGAAAGCTATTTCAGTGGGCTACAATTCCCGTCCAACGTCAAAATTCCAAATTCGGACTCGAACATGGTCAAAATTGGATAACAAAAGCGATCATGAAAATACGTACTACAATTCAAGGACGAGAATGCGCATCAAGAAACGTGCACAAAAACACTCGCTAGAAAAGATACGCACATGAGTAAAAGTTCAAAAGCATGCACAAAAGTACTCAAGCAAAAGTGCATTCCCAAAAAGGATCATGAAAACACAAACTACAATCCTAGGACATTAATACAAATAAACAAACATGCACATACACGCTCCCTCAAATGGACATGCACAAAAACGTACATGTAAAAAAACATGCGCAAAAGTGCATCCGCAACAACATTATTAAAAACACGAACTACATTACTCTGACTTTAATACGCATCAACAGACAACAGCAAAAACACTAGATAAAAAAGATACAATGGAGTGTAGCAATAATACTCGACGTTTACGTTTACGTGGATTTTTGTTTGGATTAATTTATGTTTCTGTTTTTATTGGTGGATTTGGTATCTTTAAGGTACAAATCGAAAATTAGGTGTCCAAGAAGCAAAAATGATCAAAGGGTAAGAAAAGAGTTGCAATTAAGAAAATAAAATCAAATTAGAAGAGAGAATCCCTCAACATCTTTGGTAGTGTCCACGAAGTCGAGCATAACTCTCTCATCCGGGCTCCAAATCGACTGGTTCCGGTGGCATTAGAAAGCTATTTCAGTGGGCTACAATTCACGTCTAACGTCAAAATTCCAAATTCGGACTCGAACATGGTCAAAATTGGATAACAAAAGGGATCATGAAAATACGTACTACAATTCAAGGACGTGAATGCGCATCAAGAAACGTGCACAAAAACACTCGCTAGAAAAGATACGCACATGAGTAAGAGTTCAAAAGCAGGCAGAAAAGTACTCAAGCAAAAGTGCATTCCCAAAAAGGATCAAGAAAACACAAACTACAATCCTAGGACATTAATACAAATCGACAAACATGCACAAACATGCTCCCTCAAATGGACATGCACAAAAACGTACATGTAAAAAAACTTGCACAAAAGTGCATCCGAAACAACGTTCTTAAAAACACGAACTACAATACTATGACTTTAATACGCATCAACACACAACAGCAAAAGCACTAGATAAAATCAAATTAGAAGAGAGAATCCCACAATGTCTTTGGTAGTGTCCACGAAGTCGAGCATAACTCTCTCATCCGGGCTCCAAATCGACTGGTTCCGGTGGCATTAAAAAGCTATTTCAGTGGGCTACAATTCCCGTCTAACGTCAAAATTCCAAATTCGGACTCGAACATGGTCAAAATTGGATAACAAAAGCGATCATAAAAATACGTACTACAATTCAAGGACGTGAATGCGCATCAAGAAACGTGCACAAAAACACTCGCTAGAAAAGATACGCACATGAGTAAGAGTTCAAAAGCAGGCAGAAAAGTACTCAAGCAAAAGTGCATTCCCAAAATGGCTCAAGAAAACACAAACTCCAATCCTAGGACATTAATACAAATCAACAAACATGCATAAACACGCTCCCTCAAATGGACATGCACAAAAACGTACATGTAAAAAAACATGCGCAAAAGTGCATCCGAAACAATGTTCTTAAAAACACGAACTACAATACTATGACTTTAATACGCATCAACACACAACAGCAAAAACACTAGATAAAAAAGATACAATGTAGTGTAGCAATAATACTCGACGTTTACGTTTACGTGGATTATTGTTTGGGTTAATTTATGTTTCTGTTTTTATTGGTAGATTTGGTATCTTTTAGGTACAAATCGAAAATTAGGTGTCCAAGAAGCAAAAATGATCAAAGGGTAAGAAAAGAGTTGCAATTAAGAAAATAAAATCAAATTAGAAGAGAGAATCCCACAACATCTTTGGTAGTGTCCACGAAGTCGAGCATAACTCCCTCATCCGGGCTCCAAATCGACTGGTTCTGGTGGCATTAGAAAGCTATTTCAGTGGGCTACAATTCCCGTCTAACGTCAAAATTCAAAAATTGGACTCGAACATGGTCATAAATGGATAACAAAAGCGATCATGAAAATACGTACTACAATTAAAGGACGTGAATGCGCATCAAGAAACATGCACAAAAACACTCGCTAGAAAAGATGCGCACATGAGCAAAAGTTCAAAAGCATGCACAAAAGTACTCAAGCAAAAGTGCATTCCCAAAAAGGATCATGAAAACACAAACTACAATCCTAGGACATTAATACAAATCAACAAACATGCACAAACACGCTCCCTCAAATGGACATGCACAAAAACGTACTTGTAAAAAAACATGTGCAAAAGTGCGTCCGAAACAACGTTCTTAAAAACAGGAACTACAATACTATGAGTTTAATACACATCAACAGACAACAGCAAAAAAACTAGATAAAAAAGATACAATGGAGTGTAGCAATAATACTCGACGTTTACGTTTACGTGGATTTTTGTTTGGATTAATTTATATTTCTGTTTTTATTGGTGGATTTGGTATCTTTTAGGTACAAATCGAAAATTTGGTGTCCAGGAAGCAAAAATGATCAAAGGGTAAGAAAAGAGTAGCTATTAAGAAAATAAAATCAAATAAGAAGAGTGAATCCCTCAACATCTTTGGTAGTGTCCACGAAGTCGAGCATAACTCTCTCATCCGGGCTCCAAATCGTCTGGTTCCGGTGGCATTAAAAGCTATTTCAGTGGGCTACGATTCCCGTCTAACGTCGAAATTCCAAATTCGGACTCGAACATGGTCAAAATTGGATAACAAAAGCGATCATGAAAATACGTACTACAATTCAAGGACGTGAATGCGCATCAAGAAACGTGCACAAAAACACTCGCTAGAAAAGATACGCACATGAGTAAGAGTTCAAAATCATGCACAAAAGTACTCAAGCAAAAGTGCATTCCAAAAAAGGATCATGAAAACACAAACTACAATCCCACGACATTAATACAAATCAACAAACATGGACAAACACACTCCCTCAAATGGACATGCAAAAAAACGTACATGTAAAACTACATGCGCAAAAGTGCATCCGAAGCAAAGTAAAAGATCAAAAGCATGCACAAAAGTACTCAAGCAAAAGTGCATTCCCAAAAAGGATCATGAAAACACAAACTACAATCCTAGGACATTAATACAAATCGACAAACATGCACAAACATGCTCCCTCAAATGGACATGCACAAAAACGTACATGTAAAAAAACTTGCACAAAAGTGCATCCGAAACAACGTTCTTAAAAACACGAACTACAATACTATGACTTTAATACGCATCAACACACAACAGAAAAAGCACTAGATAAAATCAAATTAGAAGAGAGAATCCCACAACGTCTTTGGTAGTGTCCACGAAGTCGTGCATAACTCTCTCATCCGGGCTCCAAATCGACTGGTTCCGGTGGCATTAGAAAGCTATTTCAGTGGGCTACAATTCCCGTCTAACGTCAAAATTCCAAATTCGGACTCGAACATGGTCAAAATTGGATAACAAAAGCGATCATGAAAATACGTACTACAATTCAAGGACGTGAATGCGCATCAAGAAACGTGCACAAAAACACTCGCTAGAAAAGATACGCACATGAGTAAGAGTTCAAAAGCAGGCAGAAAAGTACTCAAGCAAAAGTGCATTCCCAAAATGGCTCAAGAAAACACAAACTACAATCCTAGGACATTAATACAAATCAACAAACATGCATAAACACGCTCCCTCAAATGGACATGCACAAAAACGTACATGTAAAAAAACATGCGCAAAAGTGCATCCGAAACAATGTTCTTAAAAACACGAACTACAATACTATGACTTTAATACGCATCAACACACAACAGCAAAAACACTAGATAAAAAAGATACAATGTAGTGTAGCAATAATACTCGACGTTTACGTTTACGTGGATTATTGTTTGGGTTAATTTATGTTTCTGTTTTTATTGGTAGATTTGGTATCTTTTAGGTACAAATCGAAAATTAGGTGTCCAAGAAGCAAAAATGATCAAAGGGTAAGAAAAGAGTTGCAATTAAGAAAATAAAATCAAATTAGAAGAGAGAATCCCACAACATCTTTGGTAGTGTCCACGAAGTCGAGCATAACTCCCTCATCCGGGCTCCAAATCGACTGGTTCTGGTGGCATTAGAAAGCTATTTCAGTGGGCTACAATTCCCGTCTAACGTCAAAATTCAAAAATTGGACTCGAACATGGTCATAAATGGATAACAAAAGCGATCATGAAAATACGTACTTCAATTAAAGGACGTGAATGCGCATCAAGAAACATGCACAAAAACACTCGCTAGAAAAGATGCGCACATGAGCAAAAGTTCAAAAGCATGCACAAAAGTACTCAAGCAAAAGTGCATTCCCAAAAAGGATCATGAAAACACAAACTACAATCCTAGGACATTAATACAAATCAACAAACATGCACAAACACGCTCCCTCAAATGGACATGCACAAAAACGTACTTGTAAAAAAACATGTGCAAAAGTGCGTCCGAAACAACGTTCTTAAAAACAGGAACTATGAGTTTAATACACATCAACAGACAACAGCAAAAAAACTAGATAAAAAAGATACAATGGAGTGTAGCAATAATACTCGACGTTTACGTTTACGTGGATTTTTGTTTGGATTAATTTATATTTCTGTTTTTATTGGTGGATTTGGTATCTTTTAGGTACAAATCGAAAATTTGGTGTCCAGGAAGCAAAAATGATCAAAGGGTAAGAAAAGAGTAGCAATTAAGAAAATAAAATCAAATAAGAAGAGTGAATCCCTCAACATCTTTGGTAGTGTCCACGAAGTCGAGCATAACTCTCTCATCCGGGCTCCAAATCGTCTGGTTCCGGTGGCATTAAAAGCTATTTCAGTGGGCTACGATTCCCGTCTAACGTCGAAATTCCAAATTCGGACTCGAACATGGTCAAAATTGGATAACAAAAGCGATCATGAAAATACGTACTACAATTCAAGGACGTGAATGCGCATCAAGAAACGTGCACAAAAACACTCGCTAGAAAAGATACGCACATGAGTAAGAGTTCAAAATCATGCACAAAAGTACTCAAGCAAAAGTGCATTCCAAAAAAGGATCATAAAAACACAAACTACAATCCCACGACATTAATACAAATCAACAAACATGGACAAACACACTCCCTCAAATGGACATGCAAAAAAACGTACATGTAAAACTACATGCGCAAAAGTGCATCCGAAGCAAAGTAAAAGATCAAAAGCATGCACAAAAGTACTCAAGCAAAAGTGCATTCCCAAAAAGGATCATGAAAACACAAACTACAATCCTAGGACATTAATACAAATCGACAAACATGCACAAACATGCTCCCTCAAATGGACATGCACAAAAACGTACATGTAAAAAAACTTGCACAAAAGTGCATCCGAAACAACGTTCTTAAAAACACGAACTACAATACTATGACTTTAATACGCATCAACACACAACAGAAAAAGCACTAGATAAAATCAAATTAGAAGAGAGAATCCCACAACGTCTTTGGTAGTGTCCACGAAGTCGAGCATAACTCTCTCATCCGGGCTCCAAATCGACTGGTTCCGGTGGCATTAGAAAGCTATTTCAGTGGGCTACAATTCCCGTCTAACGTCAAAATTCCAAATTCGGACTCGAACATGGTCAAAATTGGATAACAAAAGCGATCATGAAAATACGTACTACAATTAAAGGACGTGAATGCGCATCAAGAAACATGCACAAAAACACTCGCTAGAAAAGATGCGCACATGAGCAAAAGTTCAAAAGCATGCACAAAAGTACTCAAGCAAAAGTGCATTCCCAAAAAGGATCATGAAAACACAAACTACAATCCTAGGACATTAATACAAATCAACAAACATGCACAAACACGCTCCCTCAAATGGACATGCACAAAAACGTACATGTAAAAAAACATGTGCAAAAGTGCGTCCGAAACAACGTTCTTAAAAACAGGAACTACAATACTATGAGTTTAATACGCATCAACACACAACAGCAAAAACACTAGATAAAAAAGATACAATGTAGTGTAGCAATAATACTCGACGTTTACGTTTACGTGGATTTTTGTTTGGATTAATTTATATTTCTGTTTTTATTGGTGGATTTGGTATCTTTTAGGTACAAATCGAAAATTTGGTGTCCAGGAAGCAAAAATGATCAAAGGGTAAGAAAAGAGTAGCAATTAAGAAAATAAAATCAAATAAGAAGAGTGAATCCCTCAACATCTTTGGTAGTGTCCACGAAGTCGAGCATAACTCTCTCATCCGGGCTCCAAATCGTCTGGTTCCGGTGGCATTAAAAGCTATTTCAGTGGGCTACGATTCCCGTCTAACGTCGAAATTCCAAATTCGGACTCGAACATGGTCAAAATTGGATAACAAAAGCGATCATGAAAATACGTACTACAATTCAAGGACGTGAATGCGCATCAAGAAACGTGCACAAAAACACTCGCTAGAAAAGATACGCACATGAGTAAGAGTTCAAAATCATGCACAAAAGTACTCAAGCAAAAGTGCATTCCAAAAAAGGATCATGAAAACACAAACTACAATCCCACGACATTAATACAAATCAACAAACATGGACAAACACACTCCCTCAAATGGACATGCAAAAAAACGTACATGTAAAACTACATGCGCAAAAGTGCATCCGAAGCAAAGTAAAAGATCAAAAGCATGCACAAAAGTACTCAAGCAAAAGTGCATTCCCAAAAAGGATCATGAAAACACAAACTACAATCCTAGGACATTAATACAAATCAACAAACAGGCACAAACATGCTCCCTCAAATGGACATGCACAAAAACGTACATGTAAAAAAACTTGCACAAAAGTGCATCCGAAACAACGTTCTTAAAAACACGAACTACAATACTATGACTTTAATACGCATCAACACACAACAGAAAAAGCACTAGATAAAATCAAATTAGAAGAGAGAATCCCACAACGTCTTTGGTAGTGTCCACGAAGTCGAGCATAACTCTCTCATCCGGGCTCCAAATCGACTGGTTCCGGTGGCATTAGAAAGCTATTTCAGTGGGCTACAATTCCCGTCTAACGTCAAAATTCCAAATTCGGACTCGAACATGGTCAAAATTGGATAACAAAAGCGATCATGAAAATACGTACTACAATTCAAGGACGTGAATGCGCATCAAGAAACGTGCACAAAAACACTCGCTAGAAAAGATACGCACATGAGTAAGAGTTCAAAAGCAGGCAGAAAAGTACTCAAGCAAAAGTGCATTCCCAAAATGGCTCAAGAAAACACAAACTACAATCCTAGGACATTAATACAAATCAACAAACATGCATAAACACGCTCCCTCAAATGGACATGCACAAAAACGTACATGTAAAAAAACATGCGCAAAAGTGCATCCGAAACAATGTTCTTAAAAACACGAACTACAATACTATGACTTTAATACGCATCAACACACAACAGCAAAAACACTAGATAAAAAAGATACAATGTAGTGTAGCAATAATACTCGACGTTTACGTTTACGTGGATTATTGTTTGGGTTAATTTATGTTTCTGTTTTTATTGGTAGATTTGGTATCTTTTAGGTACAAATCGAAAATTAGGTGTCCAAGAAGCAAAAATGATCAAAGGGTAAGAAAAGAGTTGCAATTAAGAAAATAAAATCAAATTAGAAGAGAGAATCCCACAACATCTTTGGTAGTGTCCACGAAGTCGAGCATAACTCCCTCATCCGGGCTCCAAATCGACTAGTTCTGGTGGCATTAGAAAGCTATTTCAGTGGGCTACAATTCCCGTCTAACGTCAAAATTCAAAAATTGGACTCGAACATGGTCATAAATGGATAACAAAAGCGATCATGAAAATACGTACTACAATTAAAGGACGTGAATGCGCATCAAGAAACATGCACAAAAACACTCGCTAGAAAAGATGCGCACATGAGCAAAAGTTCAAAAGCATGCACAAAAGTACTCAAGCAAAAGTGCATTCCCAAAAAGGATCATGAAAACACAAACTACAATCCTAGGACATTAATACAAATCAACAAACATGCACAAACACGCTCCCTCAAATGGACATGCACAAAAACGTACTTGTAAAAAAACATGTGCAAAAGTGCGTCCGAAACAACGTTCTTAAAAACAGGAACTACAATACTATGAGTTTAATACACATCAACAGACAACAGCAAAAAAACTAGATAAAAAAGATACAATGGAGTGTAGCAATAATACTCGACGTTTACGTTTACGTGGATTTTTGTTTGGATTAATTTATATTTCTGTTTTTATTGGTGGATTTGGTATCTTTTAGGTACAAATCGAAAATTTGGTGTCCAGGAAGCAAAAATGATCAAAGGGTAAGAAAAGAGTAGCTATTAAGAAAATAAATCAAATAAGAAGAGTGAATCCCTCAACATCTTTGGTAGTGTCCACGAAATCGAGCATAACTCTCTCATCCCGGGCTCCAAATCGTCTGGGTTCCGGTGGCATTAAAAGCTATTTTCAGTGAGGCTACGATTCCCGGTCTAACGTCCAAAATTCCAGAATTCCGGACTCGAACCATGGGTCAAATTTGGATAACCCAAAAGCCGATCATGAAAATACGTTCCTACCATTTCTGGACGTTAATGCGCTTCTAAAAACGTTCACTAAAAACATTCGCCGAAAAAAAGTACCCTCTTGAGTTAGAGTTCAATATTCCGCCCAAATTTATTGGCG
>NW_012193321.1:115751-118790 GCF_000504015.1 Erythranthe guttata | reverse complement strand
TCAGTGGGCTACGATTCCTGTCAACGGCCAATTCCAATTCGGACTCGAACATGGTCAAAATTGGATAACCAAAGCGATCATGAAAATACGTACTACAATTCAAGGACGTGAATGCGCATCAAGAAACGTGCACAAAAACACTCGCTAGAAAGGATACGCACATGAGTAAAAGTTCAAAAGCATGCACAAAAGTACTCAAGCAAAAGTGCATTCCCAAAAAGCATCATGAAAACACAAACTACAATCCCAGGACATTAATACAAATCAACAGACATGCACAAACACGCTCCCTCAAATGGACATGCACAAAAACGTACTTGTAAAAAAACATGCGCAAAAGTGCATCCGACACAACGTTCTTAAAAACACGAACTACAATACTATGACTTTAATACCCATCAACAGACAACGGGAAAAACACTAGATAACAAAGATACAATGGAGTGTAGCAATAATACTCGACGTTTACATTTACGTAGATTTTTTTTTGGATTAATTTATATTTCTGTTTTTATTGGTGGATTTGGTATCTTTTAGGTACAAATCGAAAATTACGTGTCCAGGAAGCAAACATGATCAAAGGTTGAGAAAAGAGTTGCTCTTAAGAAAATAAAATAAAATTAGAAGAGAGAATCCCACAACATCTTTGTTAGTGCCCACGAAGTCGAGCATAACTCTCACATCCGGGCTCCACATCGACTGGTTCCGGTGGCATTAGAAAGCTATTTCAGTGGGCTACAATTCCCGTCTAACGTCAAAATTCCAAATTCGGACTCGAACATGGTCAAAATTGGATAACAAAAGCGATCATGAAAATATGTACTACAATTCAAGGACGAGAATGCGCATCAAGAAACGTGCACAAAAACACTCGCTAGAAACGATACGCACATGAGTAAAAGTTCAAAAGCATGTACAAAAGTACTCAAGCAAAAGTGCATTCCCAAAAAGGATAATGAAAACACAAACTACAATCCTAGGACATTAATACAAATAAACAAACATGCACATACACGCTCCCTCAAAAGGACATGCACAAAAATGTACATGTAAAAAAACATGCGCAAAAGTGCATCCGAAACAACGTTCTTACAAACACGAACTACAGTACTATGACTTTAATACGCATCAACAAACAACAGCAAAAACACTAGATAAAAGAGATACAAGGGAGTGTAGCAATAATACTCGACGTTTACGTTTACGTGGATTATTGTTTGGGTTAATTTATGTGTCTGTTTTTATTGGTGGATTTGGTATCTTTTAGGTACAAATCAAAAATTAGGTGTCCAGGAAGCAAAAATGATCAAAGGGTAAGAAAAAAGTTGCAATTAAGAAAATAAAATCAAATTAGAAGAGAGAATCCCTCAACGTCTTTGGTAGTGTCCACGAAGTCGAGCATAACTCTCTCATCCGGACTCCAAATCGACTGGTTCCGGTGGCATTAGAAAGCTATTTCAGTGGGCTACAGTTCCCGTCTAACAACAAAATTCCAAATTCGGACTCGAACATGGTCAAAATTGGATAACAAAAGCGATCATGAAAATACGTACCACAATTCAAGGACGTGAATGCGCATCAAGAAACGTGCACAAAAACACTCGCTAGAAAGGATACGCACATGAGTAAAAGTTCAAAAGCATGCACAAAAGTACTCAAGCAAAAGTGCATTCCCAAGAAGGATCATGAAAACACAAACTACAATCCTAGGACATTAATACAAATTAACAAATATGCACAAACACGCTCCCTCCAATGGACATGCACAAAAACGTAAATGCAAAAAAACATGCGCAAAAGTGCATCCGAAACAACGTTCTTAAAAACACGAACTACAATACTATGACTTTAATACGCATCAACACACAACAGCAAAAACACTAGATAAAAAAGATACAAGGGAGTGTAGCAATAATACTCGACGTTTACGTTTACGTGGATTATTGTTTGGGTTAATTTATGTTTCTGTTTTTATTGGTGGATTTGGTATCTTTTAGGTACAAATCGAAAATTAGGTGTCCAGGAAGCAGAAATGATCAAAGGGTAAGAAAAGAGTTGCAATGAAGAAGATAAAATCAAATTAGAAGAGAGAATCCCTCAACGTCTTTGGTAGTGTCCACGAAGTCAAGCATAACTCTCTCATCCAGACTCCAAATCGACTGGTTCCGGTGGCATTAGAAAGCTATTTCAGTGGGCTACAATTCCCGTCTAACAACAAAATTCCAAATTCGGACTCGAACATGGTCAAAATTGGATAACAAAAGCGATCATGAAAATACGTACTACAATTCAAGGACGTGAATGCGCATCAAGAAACGTGCACAAAAACACTCGCTAGAAAAGATACGCACATGAGTAAGAGTTCAAAAGCAGGCAGAAAAGTACTCAAGCAAAAGTGCATTCCCAAAAAGGATCAAGAAAACACAAACTACAATCCTAGGACATTAATACAAATCAACAAACATGCACAAACACGCTCCCTCAAATGGACATGCACAAAAACGTACATGTAAAAAAACATGCGCAAAAGTGCATTCGAAACAACGTTCTTAAAAACACGAACTACAATACTATGACTTTAATACGCATCAACACACAACAGCAAAAACACTAGATAAAAAAGATACAAGGGAGTGTAGCAATAATACTCGACGTTTACGTTTACGTGGATTATTGTTTGGGTTAATTTATGTTTCTGTTTTTATTGGTGGATTTGGTATCTTTTAGGTACAAATCGAAAATTAGGTGTCCAGGAAGCAAAAATGATCAAAGGGTAAGAAAAGAACTGCAATTAAGAAAATAAAATCAAATTAGAAGAGAGAATCCCACAACATCTTTGTTAGTGCCCACGAAGTTGAGCATAACTCTCACATCCGGGCTCCACATCGACTGGTTCCGGTGGCATTAGAAAGCTATTTCAGTGGGCTACAATTCCCGTCTAACGTCAAAATTCCAAATTCGGACTCGAACATGGTCAAAATTGGATAACAAAAGCGATCATGAAAATATGTACTACAATTCAAGGACGAGAATGCGCAT
>NW_012193321.1:100751-110751 GCF_000504015.1 Erythranthe guttata | reverse complement strand
GACGCCAATCTTGATTCGTTGGGTGATTAAGGTGAAACGAGCTTCATCTTAATTGTAACTCGAAGGGGACGAGTTTTGACCACAAAGAGTTGTGGGCCCACGGCTAGCTTACACCTGAACCATCGAGGGTCACACTGCTCGTGCACATGAGATCTTTGAATAAACGGTCAGAGATAAAATAGTTTATCTTTGCATAATTGGAAGTCAATATGATTGAGTCCAACATTCGTAATTTGGAATTATGAATGAGAATAAGAAAAGGAAAAGAATAAGCGAACATGTTAGTGAACTTTCTAAATCGGGAAGTTTCCAAATTTAGAAAGTCCACTGAACTAGGGTTTCCACTTTTGGAAAGTTGGAAAATAAGAGATGGCACTCGTAATGACGAGAAAATTATAATGACTCGGAAATTGTAATCGTTACAATTTTTCGATCATTGAATTGAGAGATACGAGCGATTAAAGAAACTAACGAGCTTAAGCTGTTGGGCCCAATCCAACTTAAGCCCGCTAGGGTTTCATGCTAGGGACTATAAATACATGATTTATAACCCTAGCACACACACACAAAAACCCTAACCCTAATCGGCCACCCTCTCTCTCTCGCCCTCTCTTCCGCGCGGCCACCACCGCGCCACCACCGCCGCTCCGTCGCCGGAAACGGCCGTTCCTCGGCCGGTTTTTGTTCGGTATTCTTTCTCCTTTATTTTCTTTCCGTTTTATTCTAACTACTTCGTGTCTAGTGCCACGATTTAGTAGATCGAAGTATACGAGGTGAAATCCGAGAGGAGGAAGACCGTAGATCGAAGAATCGAGGAGCAACGCACGAGCCGAAGCCGCACGCTGCCCCACGCGCCGCCTCGCACAACCGCGCGTGCTGTACACGCGCCGCCGTGAGCTGCCGCACCGCCGCTGCTGCTGTTCCATTGCTGCCCCGATTCTACGGATTGGTTTCCGTAGTAATCACGACGAATCGTTCGCTCCTACCTCACGCGTCAAGAGGTAAATACTCGAAACCCTAGTTTCGTTTTTAGGGTTTAATTTAAACTATGATTTCATGCTTGTGTTTGTATGATTTTATGTGATTATGTGTAATCGATTAAATCGTTGCGAGCATGTTATTTGGTTTAAATTGCGAGCATGTTAATTGATTTAAATTCGGTTAAATTTATTAGCATGTATATTGTTTTTAAATTTCGCTGGAAGCGCAAAGGTACGCAATTAATTGTTTTAATTCATCGGGCATGTACTTGTGTGTTTTAAAGTCGTTTAATTCGCACAAAACTTTTGTTTTCCGCTGCGTATGCGTGCCCGAAACCCAACAGTGGTATCAGAGCTCGTTGCGCAATTAATTGCGTCGTTTAATATGCTATGATTTTATGCATGTTCGATTTATTAAAGTAGTGATTGTCGTATTATGTAATTGGGAGTTTTCGTAAGTTTAAAATATTTTTGAAATATTGTTTAGAATTTTTCCAGCTTTAAAATTGTTTGAAATTGGAAAACCGGATCTGAAATTGTTTTAAAAATGTCGGTTTTTAATTGTTCGGCCGAACCGGCCGGTTCGATGGTTGTGTGTGGTTTAGTTGACCGAATCCAAGTGGATTCGGGTCGGTCAGACCGGTTCTCGGTCCGACTGACCCGGCCCACTGATTTGGGTCAGCTGGACCGGACAGAACCGGCCCGATTCGGTCCGAACCGGTCAGACCGGTTGGGCCGAACCGGACCACTGAAAAAAAAATAAAAAAAAAAAAAAAAAAAAAAATTTTATTTCAGATTTCTAAAATTAAACTTAAAACAAATTGATTTTAATTTTTGGAAAATTATTTTCAATTAATCCCAATTAGATAATTGGATCGACAATCATCTATTTTAGTAAATAGGTGTTAGATTAATTAATTAATTTAAATTGTTAAATTGATTTCAATTAATAGAACACATATATAATATTGATTATAAGTTCAACTTAATTAGTAGTACCTCAACATTATTTGAATGACTTATGCTAGTTGAGGTTCTATAATTATTTTGAAAACTCGATAATTAATTAATGTAATTAATTATGAAATTAGGTCGTATGTTCCTCTTAGGACAATATGCGTTTTCCATATACCTTTAGAGAACATAGATGTAGGAATCACATAGACCAATCCAAAACCTTCTGATGAGATAAAACACTTAATCAAAACCCCTCATTCTTTTAATTAAGAATCATTTCAAGCTATAAAGAAAAACCCAATCTGTTGAGTTATTTCTTTCCTTCTGCCAACGGTTGGATTATGTGTAGCCCTTTACTATAGTGCAGTAAGCCGTGTTAGCGGGGAGTGCTATGGTAGAGTAAGCTGTAATTCAATTGACATAATGATGAAGGTAGCCATAGAAAAGGGTTATGTTGAATTAACGTGGTCGGCTAGATTAACTAGGGACTGCATTAGTTTGGCATAATCGAGTTCTATGAGCATCTTTGATTGGTAGGTTAGACTTGACACACGACGATTTTGATATTCGCGAGATTAACTTAGGTCATTATCAAGTGTGAGGAAAATTAATTTAGGGTCATATTGTGGATATGATTGATTGTGATCTACCTTTGGGCAAATATAATCGGGCTAGATTAACTACGGGTTATATTTGTCTATTGGACCTAAAGCCCATTAAGAAAAATCAGTTTTCTCGTTTGTCTACTAGAGGGAAGTGGAACTCGATAAAATTAGTGGGAGAACAATTAAATAACATAAGTCCAAACATTTAATTGTAACAATCATTTAACGCGAATCTCTAATAATCCTCTTCTCTATATATCTCAGATAATTATGTCTAAGAATCCCATAATGTCAATCCTCGACAATAAACTCAATGGCCCTAATTACCTAGATTGGTTGCGTAGTCTTAAGCTTGTGCTAACTGTTGAGGGGCGTCTCTACGTTTTGAACGAGAGGCTTCCCGCCACTTTACCTGCCACAGCGACTGATGCTGAAAAGGAAACTTATGAAGTTTGGAAGAAAGATGACACTCATGCTAGGTGCTATATGATAGCCGCCATGGAGCCCGCTCTTGCGAGGAAATATGAGTCTCACTTGCATGCTTTCGATATAAAGGCTCATCTCGATAGCATGTATAGTGAGAATATTAGGGCATCGAGATACGCTGCTACAAAGGAGTTGATCACAGCGAGATTGCGCGAAGGGGTTTCGGTCCACGAGCACTGTCTCAAAATGATCACTCTCCTTGAAAAGCTAGTGAATCTCGATGTCACCCTCCCGGCAGAGCTCTCGTTGGATTTGATCCTGTTGTCTCTTCCTAGTTCCTATGAATCGTTCATAGTGAACTTCAACATGAACAAACTAGATCCTCCCTTGGATGAGTTAATGAACATGTTGGTCAGCTTCGAGTCCACCATTAAGAAAGAGAAGTCTGTTCTCATTGCTGCTCCTTCTGGAAAGAAGAGTTCTTTCCAAAAGAAGAGAAAGGAAAGAGTTTCCTTCCCAAACAGCAAGTTCGAAGTGGGTGAAGGCAGTGGGGGCCCCAAAGCAAAGGTTAGCAAACAAGTTGATGATGCTTGCCATCACTGTGGAAAGAAAGGACATTGGCGCCGCAACTGCAAGGCTTACCTAAAGCAGAAAGGTTCTGAAAAGGGTACGTATTTCATTGACGTAAATTTGTCTGTCAACTCTTCTTCTTGGGTATTGGATACGGGCTGTGGCTCACATTTGTGCAATGATTTGCAGCTAATGACAAGAAGTCGAAGACTTAGAGCGGGTGAGACCTACCTAAGGATGGGGAATGGAGCAAGAGTTGCTGCTGAAGCCATTGGCACTATTTACTTAAATGTTTTGGATTCTAGTTTTCCTATTGTTTTGAACGATTGTTTATTTGTTCCGTCGCTCATTAGAAACCTTATTTCTATTCCTGTATTAGATATTGAAGGTTTTACTTTTGTTTTTGGAAATTCGATTTGCATTATACAAAAGAATGAGAATTTAATTTGCAAAGGACGGCTATTAAACAACTTATATGAACTAAATCCAAGTGAAATACCTATTAACGTTATATCAGCAAAACGTAAGGAGATAGATCAAAACCCCGCACAACTTTGGCACGCTAGATTAGGTCATGTCTCTTTAAGAAGGATGAACGATTTTGTTAGTGAAGGATTGTTCTCTTTGGAGGACGTGAAATCACTACAAACTTGTGAATCTTGCCTTAAAGGGAAAATGATCAAGTCACCCTACAAAGGGAAAATGGAACGAGCCGAGGGTCTTTTGGATTTGATCCATACAGACGTATGTGGTCCACTAAGTGTTAGTGCGAAGGGTGGATATAACTACTTCGCTACCTTTACCGACGATTATTCTAGGTATGGGTATGTGTACTTGATGAAGTACAAGTCTGAAACATTTGAAAGGTTCAAAGATTTTAGACACGAAGTAGAAAAGCAACTCGGACGAAGTATTAAGAAGCTGCGATCCGATCGTGGTGGAGAGTACTTGAGCATCGAGTTCATTGACTATCTAAAAGAAAATGGGATACAGTCCCAATGGACTCCACCGGGACTCCTCAACTTAATGGAGTATCCGAACGTCGGAATCGAACTCTATTAGATATGGTTCGATCAATGATGGGGTTCACAAACTTACCGGCATACTTGTGGGGTCATGCACTCCGTACTGCCGCGTATTTGCTGAATAGAGTTAACACCAAAGCAGTTAAATCCACACCTTATGAACTTTGGCATTCCCGGAAACCCAATTACAAACATATTAGGATATGGGGTTGCCCCGCTTATGTGAAGCGATTAGTGGGAGATAAGTTGGATAGTAAATCCGACTTGTGCTATTTTGTGGGGTATCCCGAAGACTCGATGGGATACGAGTTCTACTATGTAAGAGAAGCAAAGACGTTTGTTTCGAGAAATGCCACCTTTTTGGAAAGGGAGTTTCTATCCGATAGAAAGGGCAGCATGATAGAACTTGAAATAGTTCAAGAACCACAAAATGAAGTTCAAACGCAAGAACAAGTAATCGAACCAATACAACAAACCACTAATATACCTCCTGAACCTACGGTACGTAGATCCGAAAGAGTTCGGAAAATACCGGACAGGTTATTCCTCCTCGAAAATGATGAAGATCATGTTGATCTTGGACGAGATCCAAGAACATACAATGAGGCCGTATCGGATGCGGACATGGGACATTGGCTAACTGCCATGAAATCCGAAATGGACTCCATGTACTCCAACAAGGTATGGACCTTGGTAGATCCACCTAAAGGAATTGTTCCTATAGGCTGCAAGTGGATCTATAAGAAGAAAATTGGAGTGGATGGAAAGGTGTCGACCTATAAAGCTAGATTGGTAGCAAAAGGATACACTCAAAGGCAAGGTGTTGACTATGAGGAAACCTTTTCGCCGGTCGCGATGCTGAAGTCCATTAGGATTTTGCTGGCCATAGCTGCGTGGTACGACTACGAGATATGGTAAATGGATGTGAAGACCGCCTTCCTTAATGGAGATATTGAGGAAGAAATTTACATGGCGCAGCCGGAAGGCTTCATATCTTCTGGAAGTGAGCAAAAGGTTTGCAAGCTCCAGCGATCCATTTATGGATTGAAGCAAGCATCCCGTAGTTGGAACATTAGGTTTGACTCAACTATCAAAGAGTTTGATTTTGAGAAGAATCCGGAGGAACCTTGTGTATACAAGAAGGTTAGTGGGAGGGCAGTAATATTTTTAGTGCTTTACGTTGATGACATTCTACTCATTGGGAATGACGTAGGAATGTTGCAACAAACGAAAGCATGGTTGTCCACACGTTTCTCAATGAAGGATTTGGGAGAAGCATCTTATGTATTAGGAATACGCATCTATAGAGATAGAGCAAGAAAGATGCTTGGCTTGTCCCAAAGCCTGTACATAGACACCGTTATGAAACGGTTTAGCATGGAAGAATCCAAGAAGGGATTCTTGCCAATGTCCCATGGGGTTCGTCTCTCGAAATCTATGTGTCCCCAAACACCTAGTGAAATCGAGGAGATGAAAAGGACGCCCTATGCTTCTGCCATAGGAAGCATAATGTATGGCATGCTATGTACTAGACCCGATATTGCGTATGCTGTGAGTGTCACAAGCAGATATCAGTCTAACCCCGGCCCGGCTCACTGGAAAGCCGTGAAAGATATCCTCAAGTACTTGCGAAGAACTAAGGATATATTTTTGGTCTATGGGGGTGCCGAGTTGAAATTAGAGGGTTTCACTGACTCTAGTTTTCAATCGGATGTGGACGACTCGAAGTCGAATTCTGGATTTATATTCACGCTTAATGGTGGTGCCGTGTGTTGGAAGAGTTCCAAGCAAAGCACGACGGCCGATTCCACTACCGAAGCGGAATACATTGCAGCGTCCGAAGCTGCAAAAGAAGGGACTTGGATAAGGAAATTCATCCAAGAGTTGGGTGTAATTCCTGATGCTAGTGATCCAGTACCGTTGTACTGTGATAACACCGGAGCCGTGGCACAAGCTAAGGAGCCGCGATCTCATCAGAAGTCGAAGCATATTCTGAGGAAGTATCACGTGATCCGAGAGATCATTGATAGAGGTGAAGTTAAGGTAGAACGAGTCACCTCGGAAGAGAACGTTGCAGACCCCTTCACGAAGCCTTTACCAAGATCGGTCCATGAGAAACATCGAGAGTCGATGGGATTGCGGTTTATGGGTAGTTGGCTTTAGGTCAAGTGGGAGATTGTTAGAGTAGGTGACCAACAAGCCAACTTGTGGCTGTGGTCTTTCGTATTTATTATTGTAATAAACGAACCTTTATTCGTATTAATGATAAAACACATTGGCATTCTATATCTTTGTCCCTTTGTCACAAGCATAGATATAGTCCTTACAGTTATTACAAGTACTAGTAATTGATCGTTAGGATCGTGAGATATTTACTTAAGTATTATAACTGTTAAACGTGTTCCTAGTCGAAGGGTTACGCCACTAATGAGGATATCGGCCTTTCCCATTAAGACTAGCACTTAGTGTATGTGTACTGCATCTCATCAGTAAACGGTATTGTGATATCGGCATGCACAAGTGGGTGCTCGTAAGTTGACGAGTTCACTGAACTCCCTCACCCTAGAAATCTCTAAGTGGTTCACAATAATCGAGTAGAGATATCTATGGTATAGTTGTACACCATTAGTCCTTATGACCTAGACATCACCGTGACTTCACTAGAGGACCAGCTGTATCGTGACCTGTCCCTGAGTTCCACCGAGGACCATCCCAAGGGCCAGTGTTCGTGCAGTCCGAAATCTAGTGGGAGGTCTGTGCATTGTAGTCGGGGATTCGATCGCTAGAATAGTCTTGGATGTCCTGTGTGTTCTGAAAGTTTGTAATCATTCTAAGTCTCTGGCCAGAGCTGACTAAGTGATGATTAGAGAATTCGATTCTTTAAGTCATGCACGTAAGGATTACAACACTTAGAACGATCGCACCGTTATTGAACATATAAAGAGGTCTCGATGAACCAATGCCTCTAGTTCGATCGGGACATATGAATCGAAGGGACCGTACTGTACGTTAACTATATCTGAAGGTTCTTGCAGGCACTTCATTTGTATCTAGGGAATCATGACGCGTAGTTGCTAGACGCCAATCTTGATTCGTTGGGTGATTAAGGTGAAACGAGCTTCATCTTAATTGTAACTCGAAGGGGACGAGTTTTGACCACAAAGAGTTGTGGGCCCACGGCTAGCTTACACCTGAACCATCGAGGGTCACACTGCTCGTGCACATGAGATCTTTGAATAAACGGTCAGAGATAAAATAGTTTATCTTTGCATAATTGGAAGTCAATATGATTGAGTCCAACATTCGTAATTTGGAATTATGAATGAGAATAAGAAAAGGAAAAGAATAAGCGAACATGTTAGTGAACTTTCTAAATCGGGAAGTTTCCAAATTTAGAAAGTCCACTGAACTAGGGTTTCCACTTTTGGAAAGTTGGAAAATAAGAGATGGCACTCGTAATGACGAGAAAATTATAATGACTCGGAAATTGTAATCGTTACAATTTTTCGATCATTGAATTGAGAGATACGAGCGATTAAAGAAACTAACGAGCTTAAGCTGTTGGGCCCAATCCAACTTAAGCCCGCTAGGGTTTCATGCTAGGGACTATAAATACATGATTTATAACCCTAGCACACAACACACAAAACCCTAACCCTAATCGGCCACCCTCTCTCTCTCGCCCTCTCTTCCGCGCGGCCACCACCGCGCCACCACCGCCGCTCCGTCGCCGGAAACGGCCGTTCCTCGGCCGGCTTCTGTTCGGTATTCTTTCTCCTTTATTTTCTTTCCGTTTTATTCTAACTACTTCGTGTCTAGTGCCACGATTTAGTAGATCGAAGTATACGAGGTGAAATCCGAGAGGAGGAAGACCGTAGATCGAAGAATCGAGGAGCAACGCACGAGCCGAAGCCGCACGCTGCCCCACGCGCCGCCTCGCACAACCGCGCGTGCTGTACACGCGCCGCCGTGAGCTGCCGCACCGCCGCTGCTGCTGTTCCATTGCTGCCCCGATTCTACGGATTGGTTTCCGTAGTAATCACGACGAATCGTTCGCTCCTACCTCACGCGTCAAGAGGTAATTACTCGAAACCCTAGTTTCGTTTTAGGGTTTAATTTAAACTATGATTTCATGCTTGTGTTTGTATGATTTTATGTGATTATGTGTAATCGATTAAATCGTTGCGAGCATGTTATTTGGTTTAAATTGCGAGCATGTTAATTGATTTAAATTCGGTTAAATTTATTTGCATGTATATTGTTTTTAAATTTCGCTGGAAGCGCAAAGGTACGCAATTAATTGTTTTAATTCATCGGGCATGTACTTGTGTGTTTTAAAGTCGTTTAATTCGCACAAAATGTTTGTTTTCCGCTGCGTATGCGTGCCCGAAACCCAACAATATTTACTTGTTCATATTAATTATATGACTATTTAAAAAAAGAACTTCAAGTCTCTCTCTGCCCCCAACTCCGTATACTTTTGATTTACCTTAACTTCATCAATATATTAGTTATATTTTTTCCAAAATTCTTAAGTGTTAATCAAAAAATTATTGTGCCGTTGCTCGTTATAATGAATTGATGTGCACATTATACGATACAAATAGGGACTATTTTTAAAAATTCTTAAAACTCGTCTTAATTGTATGAAATAAATGTTAATAATTATTTCAAATAATAATTTTGATAAATATTAAAATTTCGTATTCAATCGGGCTTTATTCAGGTTGAGCCATAGTAAGCTCAAACTTGGCTCCTAAACTTTTTGAATTTAATAAAATAGCTCAAATTTAGCTCTACTCGTAGTTAGTTAGATTCGGCTCAAATAAAATTGAATCGAACAATTGAGCTTCGGGTAGACTCGGCTTAATCCTAACCAAACCACATTAGCAATTGGATACCTAATTTCTTTAATTCAATCAAGTATCTCTAATAATAAATCAAGGGCCAGTGTATCGTGACCTGTCCCTGAGTTCCACCGAGGACCGCCCCAAGGGCCAGTGTTCGTGCAGTCCGAAATCTAGTGGGAGGTCTGTGCATTGTAGTCGGGGATTCGATCGCTAGAATAGTCTTGAATGTCCTGTGTGTACTCATAGTTTGTAAATCTCTAAGTCTCTGGTCAGAGCTGACTAAGTGATGATTATAGAATTCGATTCTCTAAGTCATGCACGTACCGGTTACAACACTTAGAACGATCGCACAGTCATTGAACTACTAAGGAGATCTCAATGAACCAATGCCCCTTGTTCAATCGGGACATATGAATCATATTATTATTATTATTATTATTATTATTATTATTATTATTATTATTATTATTATTATTATTATTATTATTATTATTATTATTATTATTATTATTATTATTATTATTATTATTATTATTATTATTATTATTATTATTATTATTATTATTATTATTATTATTATTATTATT
>NW_012193321.1:42463-89870 GCF_000504015.1 Erythranthe guttata | reverse complement strand
TTGTGTTTTCGTGATCCTTTTTGCGAATGCACTTTTGCGTGAGTACTTTTGTGCATGCTTTTGTACTTTTACTTATGTGGGTACATTTTGTAGCGAATTCGGACTCGAACATGGTCAAAATTGGATAACAAAAGCGATCATGAAAATACGTACTACAATTCAAGGACGTGAATGCGCATAGAGAAACGTGCACAAAAACACTCGCTAGAAAAGATACGCACATGAGTAAGAGTTCAAAAGCAGGCAGAAAAGTACTCAAGCAAAAGTGCATTCCCAAATAGGATAATGAAAACACAAACTACAATCCTAGGACATTAATACAAATCAACAAACATGCACAAACACGCTCCCTCAAATGGACATGCACAAAAACGTACATGTAAAAAAACATGCGCAAAAGTGCATCCGAAACAACGTTCTTAAAAACACGAACTACAATACTATGACTTTAATACGCATCAACACACAACAGCAAAAACACTAGATAAAAAAGATACAAGGGAGTGTAGCAATAATACTCGACATTTACGTTTACGTGGATTATTGTTTGGGTTAATTTATGTGTCTGTTTTTATTGGTGGATTTTGTATCTTTTAGGTACAAATCGAAAATTAGGTGTCCAGGAAGCAAAAATGATCAAATGGTAAGAAAAGAGTTGCAATTAAGAAAATAAAATCAAATTAGAAGAGAGAATCCCACAACATCTTTGTTAGTGTCCACGAAGTCGAGCATAACTCTCTCATCCGGGCTCCAAATCGACTTGTTCCGGTGCCATTAGAAAGCTATTTCAGTGGGCGACAATTCCCGTCTAACGTCAAAATTCCAAATTCGGATTCGAACATGGTCAAAATTGGATAACAAAAGCGATCATGAAAATACGTACTACAATTCAAGGACGAGAATGCGCATCAAGAAACGTGCACAAAAACACTCGCTAGAAAAGATACGCACATGAGTAAAAGTTCAAAAGCATGCACAAAAGTACTCAAGCAAAATGCTTTCCCAAAAAGGATAATGAAAACCCAACTACATGCCTAGGACATTAATACAAATAAAGAAACATGCACATACACGCTCCCTCAAATGGACATGCACAAAAACGTACATGTAAAAAAACATGCGCGAAAGTGCATCCGAAACAACGTTCTTAAAAACACGAACTACAGTACTATGACTTTAATACGCATCAACAGATAACAGCAAAAACAGTAGATAAAAAAGATACAAGGGAGTGTAGCAATAATACTCGACGTTTATGTTTACGTGGATTATTGTTTGGGTTAATTTATGTTTCTGTTTTTATTGGTGGATTTGGTTTCTTTTAGGTACAAATCGAAAATTAGGTGTCCAGGAAGCAAAAATGATCAAAGGGTAAGAAAAGAGTTGCAATTAAGAAAATAAAATCAAAATAGAAGAGAGAATCCCACAACATCTTTGGTAGTGTCCACGAAGTCGAGCATAACTCTCTCATCCCGGGCTCCAAATCGACTGGTTCCGGTGGCATAGAAAAGCTATTTCAGTGGGCTACAATTCCTCGTCTAACGTCAAAATTCCAAATTTGGACTCGGACATGGTCAAAATTGGATAACAAAAGCGATCATGAAAATACGTACTACAATTCAAGGACGTGAATGCGCATCAAGAAACGTGCTCAAAAACACTCGCTAGAAAAGATACGCACATGAGTAAGAGTTCAAAAGCAGGCAGAAAAGTACTTAAGCAAAAGTGCATTCCCAAAAAGGATCAAGAAAACACAAACTACAATCCTAGGACATTAATACAAATCAACAAACATGCACAAACACGCTCCCTCAAATGGACATGCACAAAAACGTACATGTAAAAAAACATGCGCAAAAGTGCATCCGAAAAAACGTTCTTAAAAACACGAACTACAATACTATGACTTTAATACGCATCAACACACAACAGCAAAAACACTAGATAAAAAAGATACAAGGGAGTGTAGCAATAATACTCGACGTTTACGTTTACGTGGATTATTGTTTGGGTTAATTTATGTTTCTGTTTTTATTGGTGGATTTGGTATCTTTTAGGTACAAATCGAAAATTAGGTGTCCATGAAGCAAAAATGATCAAAGGGAAAGAAAAGAACTGCAATTAAGAAAATAAAATCAAATTAGAAGAGAGAATCCCACAACATCTTTGTTAGTGCCCACGAAGTTGAGCATAACTCTCACATCCGGGCTCCACATCGACTGGTTCCAGTGGCATTAGAAAGCTATTTCAGTGGGCCACAATTCCCGTCTAACGTCAAAATTCCAAATTCGGACTCGAACATGGTCAAAATTGGATAACAAAAGCGATCATGAAAATACGTACTACAATTCAAGGACGAGAATGCGCATCAAGAAACGTGCACAATAACACTCGCTAGAAAAGATACGCACATGAGTAAAAGTTCAAAAGCATGCACAAAAGTACTCAAGCAAAAGTGCATTCCCAAAAAGGATAATGAAAACACAAACTACAATCCTAGGACATTAATACAAATAAACAAACATGCACATACACGCTCCCTCAAATGGACATGCACAAAAACGTACATGTAAAAAAACATGCGCAAAAGTGCATCCGAAACAACGTTCTTAAAAACACGAACTACAGTACTATGACTTTAATACGCATCAACAGACAACAGCAAAAACACTAGATAAAAAGATACAAGGGAGTGTAGCAATAATACTCGACGTTTACGTTTACGTGGATTATTGTTTGGGTTAATTTATGTTTCTGTTTTTATTGGTGGATTTGGTATCTTTTAGGTACAAATCGAAAATTAGGTCTCCAGGAAGCAAAACTGATCAAAGGGTAAGAAAATAGTTGCAATTAAGAAAATAAAATCAAATTAGAAGAGAGAATCCCACAACATCTTTGTTAGTGCCCACGAAGTCGAGCATAACTCTCACATCCGGGCTCCACATCGACTGGTTCCGGTGGCATTAGAAAGCTATTTCAGTGGGCTACAATTCCCGTCTAACGTCAAAATTCCAAATTCGGACTCAAACATGGTCAAAATTGGATAACAAAAGCGATCATGAAAATACGTACTACAATTCAAGGACGAGAATGCGCATCAAGAAACGTGCACAATAACACTCGCTAGAAAAGATACGCACATGAGTAAAAGTTCAAAAGCATGCACAAAAGTACTCAAGCAAAAGTGCATTCCCAAAAAGGATAATGAAAACACAAACTACAATCCTAGGACATTAATACAAATAAACAAACATGCACATACACGCTCCCTCAAATGGACATGCTCAAAAACGTACATGTAAAAAAACATGCGCAAAAGTGCATCCGAAACAACGTTCTTAAAAACACGAACTACAGTACTATGACTTTAATACGCATCAACAGACAACAGCAAAAACACTAGATAAAAAAGATACAAGGGAGTGTAGCAATAATACTCGACGTTTACGTTTACGTGGATTATTGTTTGGGTTAATTTATGTTTATGTTTTATTGGTGGATTTGGTATCTTTTAGGTACAAATCGAAAATTAGGTGTCCAGGAAGCAAAAATGATCAAAGGGTAAGAAAAGAGTTGCAATTAAGAAAATAAAATCAAATTAGAAGAGAGAATCCCACAACATCTTTGTTAGTGCCCACGAAGTCGAGCATAACTCTCACATCCGGGCTCCACATCGACTGGTTCCGGTGGCATTAGAAAGCTATTTCAGTGGGCTACAATTCCCGTCTAACGTCAAAATTCCAAATTCGGACTCGAACATGGTGAAAATTGGATAACAAAAGCGATCATGAAAATACTTACTACAATTCAAGGACGAGAATGCGCATCAAGAAACGTGCACAAAAACACTCGCTAGAAAAGATACGCACATGAGTAAAAGTTCAAAAGCATGCACTAAAGTACTCAAGCAAAAGTGCATTCCCAAAAAGGATAATGAAAACACAAACTACAATCCTAGGACATTAATACAAATAAACAAACATGCACATACACGCTCCCTCAAATGGACATGCACAAAAACGTACATGTAAAAAAACATGCGCAAAAGTGCATCCGAAACAACGTTCTTAAAAACACGAACTACAGTACTATGACTTTAATACGCATCAACAGACAACAGCAAAAACACTAGATAAAAAAGATACAAGGGAGTGTAGCAATAATACTCGACGTTTACGTTTACGTGGATTATTGTTTGGGTTAATTTATGTTTCTGTTTTTATTCGTGGATTTGGTATCTTTTAGGTACAAATCGAAAATTAGGTGTCCAGGAAGCAAAAATGATCAAAGGGTAAGAAAAGAGTTGCAATTAAGAAAATAAAATCAAATTATAAGAGAGAATCCCACAACATCTTTGGTAGTGTCCACGAAGTCGAGCATAACTCTCACATCCGGGCTCCGAATCGACTGGTTCCGGTGGCATTAGAAAGCTAATTCAGTGGGCTACAGTTCCCGTCTAACGTCAAAATTCCAAATTCGGACTCGAACATGGTCAAAATTGGATAACAAAAGCGATCATTAAAATACGTACTACAATTCAAGGACGAGAATGCGCATCAAGAAACGTGCACAAAAACACTCGCTAGAAAAGATACGCACATGAGTAAAAGTTCAAAAGCATGCACAAAAGTACTCAAGCAAAAGTGCATTCCCAAAAAGGATAATGAAAACACAAACTACAATCCTAGGACATTAATACAAATAAACAAACATGCACATACACGCTCCCTCAAATGGACATGCACAAAAACGTACATGTAAAAAAACATGCGCAAAAGTGCATTTGAACAACGTTCTTAAACACGAATACATACTATGACTTTAATACGCATCAACAGACAACAGCAAAAACACTAGATAAAAAAGATACAAGGGAGTGTAGCAATAATACTCGACGTTTACGTTTACGTGGATTATTGTTTGGGTTAATTTATGTTTCTGTTTTTATTGGTGGATTTGGTATCTTTTAGGTACAAATCGAAAATTAGGTGTCCAGGAAGCAAAACTGATCAAAGGGTAAGAAAAGAGTTGCAATTAAGGAAATAAAATCAAATTAGAAGAGAGAATCCCACAACATCTTTGTTAGTGCCCACGAAGTCGAGCATAACTCTCACATCCGGGCTCCACATCGACTTGTTCCGGTGGCATTAGAAAGCTATTTCAGTGGGCTACAATTCCCGTCTAACGTCAAAATTCCAAATTCGGACTCGAACATGGTCAAAATTGGATAACAAAAGCGATCATGAAAATACGTACTACAATTCAAGGACGAGAATGCGCATCAAGAAACGTGCACAAAAACACTCGCTAGAAAAGATACGCACATGAGTAAAAGTTCAAAAGCATGCACAAAAGTACTCAAGCAAAAGTGCATTCCCAAAAAGGATAATGAAAACACAAACTACAATCCTAGGACATTAATACAAATAAACAAACATGCACATACACGCTCCCTCAAATGGACATGCACAAAAACGTACATGTAAAAAAACATGCGCAAAAGTGCATCCGAAACAACGTTCTTAAAAACACGAACTACAGTACTATGACTTTAATACGCATCAACAGACAACAGCAAAAACACTAGATAAAAAAGATACAAGGGAGTGTAGCAATAATACTCGACGTTTACGTTTACGTGGATTATTGTTTGGGTTAATTTATGTTTCTGTTTTTATTGGTGGATTTGGTATCTTTTAGGTACAAATCGAAAATTAGGTGTCCAGGAAGCAAAAATGATCAAAGGGTAAGAAAAGAGTTGCAATTAAGAAAATAAAATCAAATTAGAAGAGAGAATCCCACAACATCTTTGTTAGTGTCCACGAAGTCGAGCATAACTCTCTCATCCGGGCTCCAAATCGACTGGTTCCGGTGGCATTAGAAAGCTATTTCAGTGGGCTACAATTCCCGTCGAACGTCAAAATTCCAAATTCGGACTCGAACATGGTCGAAATTGGATAACAAAAGCGATCATGAAAATACGTACTACAATTCAAGGACGAGAATGCGCATCAAGAAACGTGCACAAAAACACTCGCTAGAAAAGATACGCACATGAGTCAAAGTTCAAAAGCATGCACAAAAGTACTCAAGCAAAAGTGCATTCCCAAAAAGGATAATGAAAACACAAACTACAATCCTAGGACATTAATACAAATAAACAAACATGCACATACACGCTCCCTCAAATGGACATGCACAAAAACGTACATGTAAAAAAACATGCGCAAAAGTGCATCCGAAACAACGTTCTTAAAAACACGAACTACAGTACTATGACTTTAATACGCATCAACAGACAACAGCAAAAACACTAGATAAAAAAGATACAATGGAGTGTAGCAATAATACTCGACGTTTACGTTTACGTGGATTTTTGTTTGGATTAATTTATATTTCTGTTTTTATTGGTGGATTTGGTATCTTTTAGGTACAAATCGAAAATTAGGTGTCCAAGAAGCAAAAATGATCAAAGGGTAAGAAAAGAGTTGCAATTAAGAAAATAAAATCAAATTAGAAGAGAGAATCCCACAACATCTTTGGTAGTGTCCACGAAGTCGAGCATAACTCTCACATCCGGGCTCCAAATCGACTGGTTCCCGTGGCATTAGAAAGCTAATTCAGTGGGCTACAATTCCCGTCTAACGTCAAAATTCCAAATTCGGACTCGAACATGGTCAAAATTGGATAACAAAAGCGATCATGAAAATACGTACTACAATTCAAGGACGAGAATGCGCATCAAGAAACGTGCACAAAAACACTCGCTAGAAAAGATACGCACATGAGTAAAAGTTCAAAAGGATGCACAAAAGTACTCAAGCAAAAGTGCATTCCCAAAAAGGATAATGAAAACACAAACTACAATCCTAGGACATTAATACAAATAAACAAACATGCACATACACGCTCCCTCAAATGGACATGCACAAAAACGTACTTGTAAAAAAACATGCGCAAAAGTGCATCCGAAACAACGTTCTTAAAAACACGAACTACAGTACTATGACTTTAATACGCATCAACAGACAACAGCAAAAACACTAGATAAAAAAGATACAAGGGAGTGTAGCAATAATACTCGACGTTTACGTTTACGTGGATTTTTGTTTGGGTTAATTTATGTTTCTGTTTTTATTGGTGGATTTGGTATCTTTTAGGTACTAATCGAAAATTAGGTGTCCAGGAAGCAAAAATGATCCAAGGGTAAGAAAAGAGTTGCAATTAAGAAAATAAAATCAAATTAGAAGAGAGAATCCCACAACATCTTTGTTAGTGTCCACGAAGTCGAGCATAACTCTCTCATCCAGGCTCGAAATCGACTGGTTCCGGTGGCATTAGAAATCTAATTCAGTGGGCTACCATTCGCGTCTAACGTCAAAATTCCAAATTCGGACTCGAACATGGTCAAAATTGGATAACAAAAGCGATCATGAAAATACGTACTACAATTCAAGGACGAGAATGCGCATCAAGAAACGTGCACAAAAAAGACACTCGCTAGAAAAGATACGCACATGAGTAAAAGTTCAAAAGCATGCACAAAAGTACTCAAGCAAAAGTGCATTCCCAAAAAGGATAATGAAAACACAAACTACAATCCTAGGACATTAATACAAATAAACAAACATGCACATACACGCTCCCTCAAATGGACATGCACAAAAACGTACATGTAAAAAAACATGCGCAAAAGTGCATCCGAAACAACGTTCTTAAAAACACGAACTACAGTACTATGACTTTAATACGCATCAACAGACAACAGCAAAAACACTAGATAAAAAATATACAAGGGAGTGTAGCAATAATACTCGACGTTTACGTTTACGTGGATTATTGTTTGGGTTAATTTATGTTTCTGTTTTTATTGGTGGATTTGGTATCTTTTAGGTACAAATCGAAAATTAGGTGTCCAGGAAGCAAAAATGATCAAAGGGTAAGAAAAGAGTTGCAATTAAGAAAATAAAATCAAATTAGAAGAGAGAATCCCACAACATCTTTGTTAGTGTCCACGAAGTCGAGCATAACTCTCTCATCCGGGCTCCAAATCGACTGGTTCCGGTGGCATTAGAAAGCTATTTCAGTGGGCTACAATTCCCGTCTAACGTCAAAATTCCAAATTCGGACTCGAACATGGTCAAAATTGGATAACAAAAGCGATCATGAAAATACGTACTACAATTCAAGGACGAGAATGCGCATCAAGAAACGTGCACAAAAACACTCGCTAGAAAAGATACGCACATGAGTAAAAGTTCAAAAGCATGCACAAAAGTACTCAAGCAAAAGTGCATTCCCAAAAAGGATAATGAAAACACAAAGTACAATCCTAGGACATTAATACAAATAAACAAACATGCACATACACGCTCCCTCAAATGGACATGCACAAAAACGTACATGTAAAAAAACATGCGCAAAACTGCATCCGAAACAACGTTCTTAAAAACACGAACTACAGTACTATGACTTTAATACGCATCAACAGACAACAGCAAAAACACTAGATAAAAACGATACAAGGGAGTGTAGCAATAATACTCGACGTTTACGTTTACGTGGATTATTGTTTGGGTTAATTTATGTTTCTGTTTTTATTGGTGGATTTGGTATCTTTTAGGTACAAATCGAAAATTAGGTGTCCAGGAAGCAAAAATGATCAAAGGGTAAGAAAAGAGTTGCAATTAAGAAAATAAAATCAAATTAGAAGAGAGAATCCCACAACATCTTTGTTAGTGTCCACGAAGTCGAGCATAACTCTCTCATCCGGGCTCCAAATCGACTGGTTCCGGTGGCATTAGAAAGCTATTTCAGTGGGCTACAATTCCCGTCCAACGTCAAAATTCCAAATTCGGACTCGAACATGGTCAAAATTGGATAACAAAAGCGATCATGAAAATACGTACTACAATTCAAGGACGAGAATGCGCATCAAGAAACGTGCACAAAAAAGACACTCGCTAGAAAAGATACGCACATGAGTAAAAGTTCAAAAGCATGCACAAAAGTACTCAAGCAAAAGTGCATTCCCAAAAAGGATAATGAAAACACAAACTACAATCCTAGGACATTAATACAAATAAACAAACATGCACATACACGCTCCCTCAAATGGACATGCACAAAAACGTACATGTAAAAAAACATGCGCAAAAGTGCATCCGAAACAACGTTCTTAAAAACACGAACTACAGTACTATGACTTTAATACGCATCAACAGACAACAGCAAAAACACTAGATAAAAAATATACAAGGGAGTGTAGCAATAATACTCGACGTTTACGTTTACGTGGATTATTGTTTGGGTTAATTTATGTTTCTGTTTTTATTGGTGGATTTGGTATCTTTTAGGTACAAATCGAAAATTAGGTGTCCAGGAAGCAAAAATGATCAAAGGGTAAGAAAAGAGTTGCAATTAAGAAAATAAAATCAAATTAGAAGAGAGAATCCCACAACATCTTTGTTAGTGTCCACGAAGTCGAGCATAACTCTCTCATCCGGGCTCCAAATCGACTGGTTCCGGTGGCATTAGAAAGCTATTTCAGTGGGCTACAATTCCCGTCTAACGTCAAAATTCCAAATTCGGACTCGAACATGGTCAAAATTGGATAACAAAAGCGATCATGAAAATACGTACTACAATTCAAGGACGAGAATGCGCATCAAGAAACGTGCACAAAAACACTCGCTAGAAAAGATACGCACATGAGTAAAAGTTCAAAAGCATGCACAAAAGTACTCAAGCAAAAGTGCATTCCCAAAAAGGATAATGAAAACACAAACTACAATCCTAGGACATTAATACAAATAAACAAACATGCACATACACGCTCCCTCAAATGGACATGCACAAAAACGTACATGTAAAAAAACATGCGCAAAAGTGCATCCGAAACAACGTTCTTAAAAACACGAACTACAGTACTATGACTTTAATACGCATCAACAGACAACAGCAAAAACAGTAGATAAAAAAGATACAAGGGAGTGTAGCAATAATACTCGACGTTTACGTTTACGTGGATTATTGTTTGGGTTAATTTATGTTTCTGTTTTTATTGGTGGATTTGGTATCTTTTAGGTACAAATCGAAAATTAGGTGTCCAGGAAACAAAAATGATCAAAGGGTAAGAAAAGAGTTGCAATTAAGAAAATAAAATCAAATTAGAAGAGAGAATCCCACAACATCTTTGGTAGTGTCCACGAAGTCGAGCATAACTCTCTCATCCGAGCTCCAAATCGACTGGTTCCGGTGGCATTAGAAAGCTATTTCAGTGGGCTACAATTCTCGTCTAACGTCAAAATTCCAAATTTGGACTCGGACATGGTCAAAATTGGATAACAAAAGCGATCATGAAAATACGTACTACAATTCAAGGACGTGAATGCGCATCAAGAAACGTGCTCAAAAACACTCGCTAGAAAAGATACGCACATGAGTAAGAGTTCAAAAGCAGGCAGAAAAGTACTCAAGCAAAAGTGCATTCCCAAAAAGGATCAAGAAAACACAAACTACAATCCTAGGACATTAATACAAATCAACAAACATGCACAAACACGCTCCCTCAAATGGACATGCACAAAAACGTACATGTAAAAAAACATGCGCAAAAGTGCATCCGAAACAACGTTCTTAAAAACACGAACTACAATACTTTGACTTTAATACGCATCAACACACAACAGCAAAAACACTAGATAAAAAAGATACAAGGGAGTGTAGCAATAACACTCGACGTTTACGTTTACGTGGATTATTGTTTGGGTTAATTTATGTTTCTGTTTTTATTGGTGGATTTGGTATCTTTTAGGTACAAGTCGAAAATTAGGTGTCCAGGAAGCAAAAATGATCAAAGGGTAAGAAAAGAGTAGCATAAGAAAATAAAATCAAATTAGGAGAGAGAATCCCACAACATCTTTGTTAGTGCCCACGAAGTCGAGCATAACTCTCACATCCGGGCTCCACATCGACTGGTTCCGGTGGCATTAGAAAGCTATTTCAGTGGGCTACAATTCCCGTCTAACGTCAAAATTCCAAATTCAGACTCGAACATGGTCAAAATTGCATAACAAAAGCGATCATGAAAATACGTACTACAATTCAAGGACGAGAATGCGCATCAAGAAACGGCACAAAAACACTCGCTAGAAAAGATACGCACATGAGTAAAAGTTCAAAAGCAGGCAGAAAAGTACTCAAGCAAAAGTGCATTCCCAAAAAGGATCAAGAAAACACAAACTACAATCCTTTGACATTAATACAAATCAACAAACATGCACAAACACGCTCCCTCAAATGGACATGCACAAAAACGTACATGTAAAAAAACATGCATAAAAGTGCATCCGAAACAACGTTCTTAAAAACACGAACTACAATACTTTGACTTTAATACGCATCAACACCCAACAACAAAAACACTAGATAAAAAAGATACAAGGGAGTGTAGCAATAACACTCGACGTTTACGTTTACGTGGATTATTGTTTGGGTTAATTTATGTTTCTGTTTTTATTGGTGGATTTGGTATCTTTTAGGTACAAATCGAAAATTAAGGTGTCCAGGAAGCAAAATGATCAAATGGTAAGAAAAGAGTTGCAATTAAGAAAATAAAATCAAATTAGAAGAGAGAATCCCACAACATCTTTGTTAGTGTCCACGAAGTCGAGCATAACTCTCTCATCCGGGCTCCACATCGACTGGTTCCGGTGGCATTAGAAAGCTATTTAAGTGGGCTAAAATTCCCGTCTAACGTCAAAATTCCAAATTCGGACTCGAACATGGTCAAAATTGGATAACAAAAGCGATCATGAAAATACGTACTACAATTCAAGGACGAGAATGCGCATCAAGAAACGTGCACAAAAACACTCGCTAGAAAAGATACGCACATGAGTAAAAGTTCAAAAGCATGCACAAAAGTACTCAAGCAAAAGTGCATTCCCAAAAAGGATAATGAAAACACAAACTACAATCCTAGGACATTAATACAAATAAACAAACATGCACATACACGCTCCCTCAAATGGACATGCACAAAAACGTACATGTAAAAAAACATGCGCAAAAGTGCATCCGAAACAACGTTCTTAAAAACACGAACTACAGTACTATGACTTTAATACGCATCAACAGACAACAGCAAAAACACTAGATAAAAAAGATACAAGGGAGTGTAGCAATAATACTCGACGTTTACGTTTACGTGGATTATTGTTTGGGTTAATTTATGTTTCTGTTTTTATTGGTGGATTTGGTATCTTTTAGGTACAAATCGAAAATTAGGTGTCCAGGAAGCAAAAATGATCAAAGGGTAAGAAAAGAGTTGCAATTAAGAAAATAAAATCAAATTAGAAGAGAGAATCCCACAACATCTTTGTTAGTGTCCACGAAGTCGAGCATAACTCTCTCATCCGGTCTCCAAATCGACTGGTTCCGGTGGCATTAGAAAGCTATTTCAGTGGGCTACAATTCCCGTCTAACGTCAAAATTCCAAATTCGGACTCGAACATGGTCAAAATTGGATAACAAAAGCGATCATGAAAATACGTACTACAATTCAAGGACGAGAATGCGCATCAAGAAACGTGCACAAAAACACTCGCTAGAAAAGATACGCACATGAGTAAAAGTTCGAAAGCATGCACAAAAGTACTCAAGCAAAAGTGCATTCCCAAAAACGATAATGAAAACACAAACTACAATCCTAGGACATTAATACAAATAAACAAACATGCACATACACGCTCCCTCAAATGGACATGCACAAAAACGTACATGTAAAAAAACATGCGCAAAAGTGCATCCGAAACAACGTTCTTAAAAACACGAACTACAGTACTATGACTTTAATACGCATCAACAGACAACAGCAAAAACACTAGATAAAAAGATACAAGGGAGTGTAGCAATAATACTCGACGTTTACGTTTACGTGGATTATTGTTTGGGTTAATTTATGTTTCTGTTTTTATTGGTGGATTTGGTATCTTTTAGGTACAAATCGAAAATTAGGTCTCCAGGAAGCAAAACTGATCAAAGGGTAAGAAAAGAGTTGCAATTAAGAAAATAAAATCAAATTAGAAGAGAGAATCCCACAACATCTTTGTTAGTGCCCACGAAGTCGAGCATAACTCTCACATCCGGGCTCCACATCGACTGGTTCCGGTGGCATTAGAAAGCTATTTCAGTGGGCTAGAATTCCCGTCTAACGTCAAAATTCCGAATTCGGACTCGAACATGGTCAAAATTGGATAACAAAAGCGATCATGAAAATACGTACTACAATTCAAGGACGAGAATGCGCATCAAGAAACGTGCACAAAAACACTCGCTAGAAAAGATACGCACATGAGTAAAAGTTCAAAAGCATGCACAAAAGTACTCAAGCAAAAGTGCATTCCCAAAAAGGATAATGAAAACACAAACTACAATCCTTGGACATGAATACAAATAAACAAACATGCACATACACGCTCCCTCAAATGGACATGCACAAAAACGTACATGTAAAAAAACATGCGCAAAAGTGCAGCCGAAACAACGTTGTTAAAAATACAAACTACAGTACTATGACTTTAATACGCATCAACAGACAACAGCAAAAACACTAGATAAAAAAGATACAAGGGAGTGTAGCACTAATACTCGACGTTTACGTTTACGTGCATTACTGTTTGGGTTAATTTATGTGTCTGTTTTTATTGGTGGATTTGGTATCTTTTAGGTACAAATCGAAAATTAGGTGTCCAGGAAGCAAAAATGATCAAATGGTAAGAAAAGAGTTGCAATTAAGAAAATAAAATCAAATTAGAAGAGAGAATCCCACAACATCTTTGTTAGTGTCCACGAAGTCGAGCATAACTCTCTCATTCGGGTGATAAGTGTTCGTTTTGCACAACTTTTACTTATCTAATCTTCGTGTTTTGGTCTTCATTCGTCCGAGTTTTCGGCTTTATTTGTATATATTATGAGGGAAAAAGGCGATACTAGCTGGTCACCGTACTACAATTCAAGGACGAGAATGCGCATCAAGAAACGTGCACAAAAACACTCGCTAGAAAAGATACGCACATGAGTAAAAGTTCAAAAGCATGCACAAAAGTACTCAAGCAAAAGTGCATTCCCAAAAAGGATAATGAAAACACAAACTACAATCCTTGGACATGAATACAAATAAACAAACATGCACATACACGCTCCCTCAAATGGACATGCACAAAAACGTACATGTAAAAAAACATGCGCAAAAGTGCAGCCGAAACAACGTTGTTAAAAATACAAACTACAGTACTATGACTTTAATACGCATCAACAGACAACAGCAAAAACACTAGATAAAAAAGATACAAGGGAGTGTAGCACTAATACTCGACGTTTACGTTTACGTGCATTACTGTTTGGGTTAATTTATGTGTCTGTTTTTATTGGTGGATTTGGTATCTTTTAGGTACAAATCGAAAATTAGGTGTCCAGGAAGCAAAAATGATCAAATGGTAAGAAAAGAGTTGCAATTAAGAAAATAAAATCAAATTAGAAGAGAGAATCCCACAACATCTTTGTTAGTGTCCACGAAGTCGAGCATAACTCTCTCATTCGGGTGATAAGTGTTCGTTTTGCACAACTTTTACTTATCTAATCTTCGTGTTTTGGTCTTCATTCGTCCGAGTTTTCGGCTTTATTTGTATATATTATGTTGTTTTTGTTTTATTTATTTTTTAGGTAAAGATAAGCTATTTTTGCCGATTCGAGACGATTTTGGAAGCGAAGCCGAGAATCAAACCAAACACGTGCAAAAGTGCATTCTCGCGGATTGTGGCAGTGTTTGGTATTTCAAGCATAACTTTTGCATACGACCTCCGATTGGGCTGATTCAAGTGGATTTAGAAAGCTAACTTCAAGGGCTACAACTTTTGTGAAATGCACAATTGTCGAATTCGGGCTGAAAAAGGGTGAAAAAAGTGTTTGAAGTTAATGCAGAGGCCAGATCGCGATCCAGAATCACCGGATCGCGATCTGGTGGCAAATTCCAGTAGCAGCGAAAAATTGGGGCAGATCGCGATCCGGACTTCCTGGATCGCGATCTGGAAGGCGGTGCGCAGTTTTCGAGGTTGCCAGATCGCGATCCAAGAAGCCCAGATCGCGATCTGGGCACAGAAATCGAGACTAGATATTTTTCTTTGATTTTTCACTATAAATAGAAGGTCTCTTTTTCATTTTTCAATAGCTCGATTATCTCTCGACTTCTTCTTCGGTTTTTCTTCGGTTCTCGCCAGTTCTTCGCGGGAAGCTTCGACGAGGGTTTCGACTCGGGTTTTTCATAAGCTTTTCTTTACGTTTAGTTTATGATTTCTCGTGTTCTTCATTTGGATGCTATGTTTTTAATGAACTGAGCATTTTCTTTTAGGGAAATGAAACCTTGTATATATTTATTTTGATTTCCAGATCTGTGATCTATTTGTCGTTCTTTGATTCTGTTTATGTTTTCCTGTATTAAATGCTTTCGATTGTTTGGCCAACAGTTGAATTGATTGTAAATGGGAATGAACTCGAGAGAGGATTTCTCGTTTGATTTTAGGAAAATATAGCTCGGGTTGTGGAAACGGAGACGTGATGCACCTCGGGTAGCCCTTAAGGACTTGACCTAAATGCTCTCTTAATATCAGGTTCTGAACGGAGACGTCGGACCTGTGGGTAGACTCTAACTACACTGGAGACGGGGGTTAGGGTACTTTAGTGTCTGGGTTAGCGAACATAGAATTGACAATAGATTCGGGTTTGTTGATCTTTATCGATAGTACACTGGTGGATTTTACCCTAGAAGCTATCACACGTCGGAATTCCTCGCTTATACTGGCGAACCGTTGTTTTTTATTTATTGTTTCTTTTTAGTTTCATGTCATCCCCCATCCCTTCGTCCGTCTAAATAAAGTTTAGGATAGTATAATTACGGTACTTGGTAGATTTAGGAACTTAATTCCCTGTGGATCGATATCTGGAATACACTATTCTACAAAACGCGATACTGTACACTTGCGGTTATTCATACGTAGGTTTTACGCGTATCAAGTTTTTGGCGCCGTTGCCGGGGAATTAGTTAATCTTGAATTTACTAATATCGTTACCAACTATCCTTACTTTACTTTAGACATTTTTTTTTCTTTTGATTTTTTTTATAGCAGATTTGTATACATCGATGGCCTCGATTTATGATCTCTCTCTTTGCAAGATTCAATCCAGAGCTGATTACATTCAACATGAGTTGGAGGATATTGAAAGACATCGAAGGTTGAACCCAGAAAATGGAATTGCACAAACAAATGAGCACTTCTGCTATCTACAAGAAGAACTCCACTTTTTGGCAAATATTTTCGAAAATTTTCAGAGATGTCACATTCATAAACCACATCCGACCATCCTTTATGAAGACAACAAGGTATTTACAGATTTTCGTATGAACGATGAGGTTGAGCACCTTGAGGGAATTATTCATCCCAGTTCTGTAGATACTTTTGTGTGTGATGAGAGTGGGATGAAGATGATGGTAGAGGAACTTGAAGAACGAAATCCTATCCACATTGCTACTCCGGATTTGAGTGTGAGCGAGGAGACGAGTTTCAGATTTGAGGTAGAGCTTACTCCAAAGCTCGAATATCTTGTGTACGAGTTTGAGAGATCGGTAGGCAAGCAACCCATCCTAGTCTCCTACCGACTGATTTCCAAAGCAAACGAAAAGTACCATGGGTTGGGATGGTCATTACAAGATTGCAATCTAGTCCACGATATGATTGCAAAGTATGTATCAAGACTGACGGATGGATGCGCAATCTACAAGGCTTTGGATTGGACATAATCCGTCCAAATTGTGTCGAGCCGTCGACTGTAAAACAGGCGTTGAATGGGAGGCAACCCATTATTTATTTTTCGTCATTTATTTTGTTAGTTTTCTTTTATTTTGCATTTTTTTTTATTTAAAGCTAGATTTCACCCATTTTTCTTGATTTTTGCCGGTATCTCGTCCCCAAGGAAAGAAGAGTAAGAAGTCGGGAAGTCTAGGCAATTCTGGCAATTTGCCCTCGGTGCCAAAATTCATGGCACCCCGTGCAACCAAAGAACACTTTCGCAACCGTAGAACACTGATCAATCTGCGGCACGACTGTTCAGGGCGTATTTCTTTCTCCGATCCTTTCTTTTATTTTTCGCATTGAGGGCAATGCATGATTTAAGTTTGGGGGTGAGTTTAGCTTATTTTGATTTGGTCTTTTGCATGCATATCATATAATTTAGTTTCATTTATGTATTTCAATTTCCGTAATTGTGTTATGTTTGTCACATGCATCTCATTTAGGATCGAGTATAAGTTGCATTTCCGGATTCTATTGAAGCAAAGCAATTAATGAATTAGTAGATGGGCTAGTTGATTTTAAAATTGAAATTATGGATAACCGGCTAATTATAGATGAACCTTCCGACTGCGTTTTTGCAACTTGTGTGGATAGCCTTTCGAATCCTTTCCGATTAAGCTTGAGCGCACTTTTCTGAGGGGTATAATAGTCTGAGGTTTGGGGGGCGAGTTAGAATTGAATTATGTGTTCACGATTTGCAGTTGTTGGCTAAAAGTTCTATCAATGGTCTTTACGTTTTTATTTTATGTTTGTTGTTAAAAAAAAAAAAAAAAAAAAAAAAAAAAGATAAAATAATAATTTGTGGTGTTGTGATTCACGCTCTGATTTCCCCGCCTTTCTGACTCGAGCTTAACCCGTTGGGTGCACCTCGTCGCCTAAGTCTCTCGAGCTGTCGAGCTTGGGGGTTTCTTGGACTAAAGTTCGATAAATGGGTCAGGGAGATAACACAGTGGTGTCGGGCCTTGCACGAGTCACGATTATGCCTGTTTCAAAAAAAATGAAAAAAGGAAAAAGTTGTGATGAAAATCACCAAAAATATTGTAGTTGTCATTTCTTTTATTCGAATAAATAGACCTACTTATGCCCAACTCGAGTTTTTGAATTTCTGAATCAAAACTTACTTTTCACCCACATTTCTACTCAAAACCCTCGATAATTGTGTTTATTGTTTAAATTACGGATTCTTGAGTCTATCTTTCATTTTGGTGTAGAAACAACTAATTGCGTCGGTAAGAAAGTCGAATACCTTAAGCCGTATGCCATTCTAAGATTTTAGGTTATCTAGCTCGTTTCATCTTTGGAATTAATTGCAATGCTTTGACCAATCCGGCAACTTTGTGGGTGTGTTGTCTGAAAACCCTCACGAGACACAACTCGTCCTTTGGGGGTACCCAGGGGTTCAAAGGCTTGTTGCATACGCTAAATGCAATCGTGATTCCCTACGTTAGTGGCCTAGGTTTAGTTTTTCTTTCGTTTGTCGTTTTTGTTTTTATGTCGTAGTTTTGTTTTGATTTACTCGGGACGAGTAAAGATCTAAGTTTGAGGGTGTGATAAGTGTTCGTTTTGCACAACTTTTACTTATCTAATCTTCGTGTTTTGGTCTTCATTCGTCCGAGTTTTCGGCTTTATTTGTATATATTATGTTGTTTTTGTTTTATTTATTTTTAGGTAAAGATAAGCTATTTTTGCCGATTCGAGACGATTTTGGAAGCGAAGCCGAGAATCAAACCAAACACGTGCAAAAGTGCATTCTCGCGGATTGTGGCAGTGTTTGGTATTTCAAGCATAACTTTTGCATACGACCTCCGATTGGGCTGATTCAAGTGGATTTAGAAAGCTAACTTCAAGGGCTACAACTTTTGTGAAATGCACAATTGTCGAATTCGGGCTGAAAAAGGGTGAAAAAAGTGTTTGAAGTTAATGCAGAGGCCAGATCGCGATCCAGAATCACCGGATCGCGATCTGGTGGCAAATTCCAGTAGCAGCGAAAAATTGGGGCAGATCGCGATCCGGACTTCCTGGATCGCGATCTGGAAGGCGGTGCGCAGTTTTCGAGGTTGCCAGATCGCGATCCAAGAAGCCCAGATCGCGATCTGGGCACAGAAATCGAGACTAGATATTTTTCTTTGATTTTTCACTATAAATAGAAGGTCTCTTTTTCATTTTTCAATAGCTCGATTATCTCTCGACTTCTTCTTCGGTTTTTCTTCGGTTCTCGCCAGTTCTTCGCGGGAAGCTTCGACGAGGGTTTCGACTCGGGTTTTTCATAAGCTTTTCTTTACGTTTAGTTTATGATTTCTCGTGTTCTTCATTTGGATGCTATGTTTTTAATGAACTGAGCATTTTCTTTTAGGGAAATGAAACCTTGTATATATTTATTTTGATTTCCAGATCTGTGATCTATTTGTCGTTCTTTGATTCTGTTTATGTTTTCCTGTATTAAATGCTTTCGATTGTTTGGCCAACAGTTGAATTGATTGTAAATGGGAATGAACTCGAGAGAGGATTTCTCGTTTGATTTTAGGAAAATATAGCTCGGGTTGTGGAAACGGAGACGTGATGCACCTCGGGTAGCCCTTAAGGACTTGACCTAAATGCTCTCTTAATATCAGGTTCTGAACGGAGACGTCGGACCTGTGGGTAGACTCTAACTACACTGGAGACGGGGGTTAGGGTACTTTAGTGTCTGGGTTAGCGAACATAGAATTGACAATAGATTCGGGTTTGTTGATCTTTATCGATAGTACACTGGTGGATTTTACCCTAGAAGCTATCACACGTCGGAATTCCTCGCTTATACTGGCGAACCGTTGTTTTTTATTTATTGTTTCTTTTTAGTTTCATGTCATCCCCCATCCCTTCGTCCGTCTAAATAAAGTTTAGGATAGTATAATTACGGTACTTGGTAGATTTAGGAACTTAATTCCCTGTGGATCGATATCTGGAATACACTATTCTACAAAACGCGATACTGTACCCTTGCGGTTATTCATACGTAGGTTTTACGCGTATCATCGGGCTCCAAATCGACTGGTTCCGGTGGCATTAGAAAGCTATTTAAGTGGGCTACAATTCCCGTCTAACGTCAAAATTCCAAATTCGGACTCGAACATGGTCAAAATTGGATAACAAAAGCGATCATGAAAATACGTACTACAATTCAAGGACGAGAATGCGCATCAAGAAACGTGCACAAAAACACTCGCTAGAAAAGATACGCACATGAGTAAAAGTTCAAAAGCATGCACAAAAGTACTCAAGCAAAAGTGCATTCCCAAAAAGGATAATGAAAACACAAACTACAATCCTAGGACATTAATACAAATAAACAAACATGCACATACACGCTCCCTCAAATGGACATGCACAAAAACGTACATGTAAAAAAACATGCGCAAAAGTGCATCCGAAACAACGTTCTTAAAAACACGAACTACAGTACTATGACTTTAATACGCATCAACAGACAACAGCAAAAACACTAGATAAAAAAGATACAAGGGAGTGTAGCAATAATACTCGACGTTTACGTTTACGTGGATTATTGTTTGGGTTAATTTATGTTTCTGTTTTTATTGGTGGATTTGGTATCTTTTAGATACAAATCAAAAATTAGGTGTCCAGGAAGCAAAAATGATCAAAGGGTAAGAAAAGAGTTGCAATTAAGAAAATAAAATCAAATTAGAAGAGAGAATCCCACAACATCTTTGGTAGTGTCCACGAAGTCGAGCATAACTCTCTCATCCGGGCTCCAAATCGACTGGTTCCGGTGGCATTAGAAAGCTATTTAAGTGGGCTACAATTCTCGTCTAACGTCAAAATTCCAAATTTGGACTCGGACATGGTCAAAATTAGATAACAAAAGCGATCATGAAAATACGTACTACAATTCAAGGACGTGAATGCGCATCAAGAAACGTGCACAAAAACACTCGCTAGAAAAGATACGCACATGAGTAAGAGTTCAAAAGCAGGCAGAAAAGTACTCAAGCAAAAGTGCATTCCCAAAAAGGATCAAGAAAACACAAACTACAATCCTTGGACATTAATACAAATCAACAAACATGCACAAACACGCTCCCTCAAATGGACATGCACAAAAACGTACATGTAACAAAACATGCGCAAAAGTGCATCCGAAACAACGTTCTTAAAAACACGAACTACAGTACTATGACTTTAATACGCATCAACAGACAACAGCAAAAACAGTAGATAAAAAAGATACAAGGGAGTGTAGCAATAATACTCGACGTTTACGTTTACGTTGATTATTGTTTGGGTTAATTTATGTTTCTGTTTTTATTGGTGGATTTGGTATATTTTAGGTACAAATCAAAAATTAGGTGTCCAGGAAGCAAAAATGATCAAAGGGTAAGAAAAGAGTTGCAATTAAGAAAATAAAATCAAATTAGAAGAGAGAATCCCACAACATCTTTGGTAGTGTCCACGAAGTCGAGCATAACTCTCTCATCCGGGCTCCAAATCGACTGGTTCCGGTGGCATTAGAAAGCTATTTCAGTGGGCTACAATTCTCGTCTAACGTAAAAATTCCAAATTTGGACTCGGACATGGTCAAAATTAGATAACAAAAGCGATCATGAAAATACGTACTACAATTCAAGGACGTGAATGCGCATCAAGAAACGTGCACAAAAACACTCGCTAGAAAAGATACGCACATGAGTAAGAGTTCAAAAGCAGGCAGAAAAGTACTCAAGCAAAAGTGCATTCCCAAAAAGGATCAAGAAAACACAAACTACAATCCTTGGACATTAATACAAATCAACAAACATGCACAAACACGCTCCCTCAAATGGACATGCACACAAACGTACATGTAACAAAACATGCGCAGAAGTGCATTGTTGAGTGTAGATATTACACTCAATACGTTAACTTTACGTGGATTTTTTGTTTAGATTTAATTATATTTGTACTTTAATTGATTGATTTTGTGTTTTATAGGTGAAAAACGAGAATTAGGTGTCCATGAAGGAAAAAATATCAAAAAGAAAGGAAAAAGTTGCAAATAAGGAAACAAATCAAATTGGAAGAAGGAATCTCGCCACAGCTTTGACAATGTCCACGATTTCGAGGATATCTCTCTCATACGAACTCCGAATTAGGTGATTTTGGCGGCATTGGAAAGCTAATTTCAAGGGCTACAATTCTTATTTACACAATATTCCAAAATTCGGACTCCAACATAGCGAAAATCGAAGAACAAGTCCTGATGGGGGAAAGTGGCGGAAATTGATTCCTATTAGGTTTCTACTACTTCCTTATCAAGAAAAGCCTATAAAAGCAACATGTCTATACACAATAAGCACGGAATTTTACACCACAAAACGCGAAGAACGAAGATCAACGAAGACTCAAGCATAGTTTTTCTTATTTATTTTATTTATTCTATTTTGCTTATCATAAGAATTACGAGTAGCTAAGTTTTTAATCTAGGATTTTGTCGGAACCCTATGTGGGGATGGTGAACCCGTTTTCTTGAGATTATGCAATTATGATTTTATGATTATTTCTTCTCCCTGTTATGATTGTTAGTGCATGAGCCTGATCAATTTATGTGCTTTATCTGTGATTATTGGGATTGACTCGACAGAGCTATTTTGATAATTAGACGGTAGGTAGAAGAGCCTTCGAGTAGTTTTCACCGGATGAGTGTGTCAATTGCATGTGGTGTCGTAGACATACAGATATCACCTTAGGTAGCCATTTACGAGACTTGTTAGTTAATGCTTTATTTATAATTGGTTTGCATAGACATATAGTGAATCGTTTATGAATAATAGACTCATAATACACGCGACAGCGGGTTATGAGTAAATAAGTGTCTCGGGTTAATAATCATGAATCATGTATTTCATAATTGAGGGGTTTTGGGTGAGCAATTCTTGCATAGGGGGAAGATAAAATCCTAGGTCCGTTTTTATTGATATTTTCCCGTGTTTATTTGCTTTCTTAATTAGTTTAATTTATTTAGTTAATTAATTTGACAAACTTGCGTAGGCTGGATAAAAATCATAATTGTTAGAATTTGGTACTTAGGATTAGGTAATTTGCGTATTCCCTGTGGGATCGACATCCGACTCTCACGAGTCTACTTTACTACTTGTTTGCGATACGTGCACTTGCGTGTGGGTATTTAGCACCCAACAAGTTTTTGGCGCCGTTGCCGGGGAATACGGCTAAATTATCTATTTATTCTAATATCAAATTTGAGCAATTTTTCTTACTTCAGCCATTTAATTTTTATTTTTATTTTTATTTTTAATTTTTATTTTTTGTTTTTGTTTCATGTCTGGTTACAATGTTCGGGCACCTCAAACGGGATATGAATGGCTTCCATCTGACGACTACCTCCAAAACACCTATGATATGCCTCCGTTTTGTTCAGCATGTGGTGGAAATCATTATTCCGATCAATGTTGGGGATCACCAACAACGACGAATTTCGACGAAATTACCAACGGAGGTTATTGGAACACTTACACCATCAACAAATACGAGCAAAGCTTTCAAGACCAAGATTTGAACGAGTTTCAACATAGAGAGCCACAATTTGATGCTTTTCAAAATTATTATCCAATGCAGCAGCGGCAGACCACTGATGAACAAGTTGATTTGGTATCCCTCATTGCCGAATTCATGAAGTCCACTCAAACATCATTTCAAAACATGGAGATACAACTGGAAGAGATGACACTCAAATTAAAATCTGAATCTCTTGAAAATATTCCAGACGAAATCGGCAATGGTTATATCAAAGAAAATTCGGGTGAAGCTTGCGGTGAGAAAAATCTTCTATGTCAGGAAAATAGTGTCGATGTGAGAGAAATAGAAATTACGAAGACACTTGAGCATGATGAATCTGAGAAGGCAATCGAGCTAAACCACGAAGATGCCTCAGAACAAGAGAAGAAGGAGATGGATGTAATGATTGAAGATATTCTAGTTGTGGACCCTGTCGTTGATCTAAATGTAGATTTGAAGGCATCAATAGAGGTTGACGAGAAGACGAAGGTGTTTGAAGTGGAGGTTATACGCGGATGTGAGGTTTTTGTGTACCGATTTGAGGGAGCGGGTGATGAAGATCCCATCTTGGCTTCGTACCGATTGATTACAACAAAAAACGACTACAAGCTAAGGTGGACGGTAACATATTGCAGTGATATCCATGCCTTGATTGGAATTGAAGTGATAGAGCTCATGGATGGATGCGCAATCTACAAGGCTTTGGATTGGACATAACAATTTCAAGAACCAAAGTCTGGCTGAAGACTTAAAATTTAGCGCTTCTCGGGAGGCAACCCGAGCTTTACTGTTTTTCATATTTTTCTTTAATTTTATGTTTTATTTTTATTTTCTTAGGCATGCATTCTAATTAATTTATTTGATTTCTTATTTTTAAGGTCGGAATTGCGATCGGGACGGTCACCTGAGAGACAGAGAGGGCATCTTCGCAAGAGGAAAATCAAATTTCTTTCCCACAAATTCTCACACCCCGAAGATAACGATTCCGACTAAATCAGGTGTTTTCTATCCTTAAACTTTGTGCTAATTTCGTTGAGGGTAACGAAAATTTTAAGTTTGGGGGTGAAAAAAAACATGTTTTTTTTGCTTTAATTTTTTAGTTTGCATGCCTTAAGTTTTTTTATTTGAGTTATTTTATTTTAGTTATTTCTTTCGAAAAAAAAATAAAAAAAATTGCTTGAGATAAATGCTTCGATGAATCATGATGATGAAAGATGGTCGATGTTTAATGATGAAATTGCTTGTTTTATCTTGATTTTGATCGAATTTTGGTGAGCTTTTGATTCAAAGTTTCGTAAGAAGGAGTCATTGTTAGGAATCTCGAATTATGCGTTGCTTTGGTTGAAAGTTTTGTGTTTTAAAATATGAGTTAATTTATGTTATATCATATGCTATTCGGTTTTAGAACTTGTCTTATGAATTTACAAAGTGAAATATTAAATTGTTGAGCAATTTGGGAAGTGATTTGGGCCATCTTTGAACCGTTTGAGCCTTTCAAGCCTACCTTTAAATTTTTATCATTCGAACCTTGATTGAGCCTTGGAGAAACGGTGTTCTTTCTTTTAGCCAATGTGTATAAGGTAGAATAAATGGAGATTCTTGAAAAATTACCCTTTGGAGTTCGGTTGGAAACTTTTATAAGGTCCTTCTTCTTCGTCTACCAAAAAAAAAAAAAAAAAAAATATATATAAAAGAAAATAATAAGAAAGAGAAAGAAAAAGAAGAAGAAGAGACTAGAAGGGGAAGTAAGGACTAGTTGTTGAATTTTTGTTTGAAAGCTCGATCCATTGTCTTAAGAGCAAAGTGGAGACTTTTGAACTCTTAAAAAAATAGAGTTTATTAAAAGTCCTTGGAGGTGAATTCATTGTTTCAAACGCTTATCTTTCAAAATTTGGCGTAATCATCTCAATTCAAGAAGCATAGCCACCTATACCCATATCTCCTACCTCGAACCAAAAAGCCCAACATTTGAAAGCCAAAAAGTCCCAATGATCCCAATAGCTCAATTATTTGATACTAGCCGACTAAAGAAATTTGGTGAGTATTTGGAGTTGAATATTAATATGTAAGTATAAATTTTCTCAATTTTTAATGTACAAATATGGGATACTTGAAGCGATAGCATGGTTTGTGGTTTTTAGCAATGGTGAGTGAATACGTATCTTTGAATTACGAGCTTGTAAATTTTTGAGAATTTTCATTATAATTACAAGTTCTGAAAACGTGAAGTTGGTCATTAATCTATGTGATGAGATGCGGTTGTTGAGTTTTTTTCGCTTACGATTAGATTTTGCTTGAGGACAAGCAAAAGTTCAAGTTTGGGGGTGTGTTGAGTGTAGATATTACACTCAATACGTTAACTTTACGTGGATTTTTTGTTTAGATTTAATTATATTTGTACTTTAATTGATTGATTTTGTGTTTTATAGGTGAAAAACGAGAATTAGGTGTCCATGAAGGAAAAAATATCAAAAAGAAAGGAAAAAGTTGCAAATAAGGAAACAAATCAAATTGGAAGAAGGAATCTCGCCACAACTTTGACAGTGTCCACGATTTCGAGGATATCTCTCTCATACGAACTCCGCATTAGGTGATTTTGGCGGCATTGGAAAGCTAATTTCAAGGGCTACAATTCTTATTTTCAAAATATTCCAAAATTCGGACTCCAACATGGCGAAAATCGAAGAACAAGTCCTGATGGGGGAAAGTGGCGGAAATTGATTCCTATTAGGTTTCTACTACTTCCTTATCAAGAAAAGCCTATAAAAGCAACATGTCTCTACACCATAAGCACGAAATTTTACACCACAAAACGCGAAGAACGAAGATCAACGAAGACTCAAGCATAGTTTTTCTTATTTCTTTTATTAATTCTATTTTATTACGAATAGTTAAGTTTTTCATCTAGGATTTTGTTGGAACCCTATGTGGGGATGGTGAACCCGTTTTCTTGAGATTATGCAATTATGATTTTATGATTATTTCTTCTCCCTGTTATGATTGTTAGTGCATGAGCCTGATCAATTTATGTGCTTTATCTGTGATTATTGGGATTGACTCGACAGAGCTATTTTGATAATTAGACGGTAGGTAGAAGAGCCTTCGAGTAGTTTTCACCGGATGAGTGTGTCAATTGCATGTGGTGTCGTAGACATACAGATATCACCTTAGGTAGCCATTTACGAGACTTGTTAGTTAATGCTTTATTTATAATTGGTTTGCATAGACATATAGTGAATCGTTTATGAATAATAGACTCATAATACACGCGACAGCGGGTTATGAGTAAATAAGTGTCTCGGGTTAATAATCATGAATCATGTATTTCATAATTGAGGGGTTTTGGGTGAGCAATTCTTGCATAGGGGGAAGATAAAATCCTAGGTCCGTTTTAATTGATATTTTCCCGTGTTATTTGCTTTCTTAATTAGTTTAATTGTTTTATTGATTTATTTAACAACTTTGCGTAGGCTGAATAAAAATCATAATTGTTAGAATTTGGTACTTAGGATTAGATAATTTGAGTATTCCCTGTGGGATTGACATCCGACTCTCATCAGTCTACTTTACTACTTGTTTGCGATACGTGCACTTGCATGTTGGTATTTAGCACCCAACAAGTTTTTGGCGCCATTGCCGGGGAATACGGCTAAATTATCTATTTATTCTAATATCAAATTTGAGCAATTTTTTTTACTTCAGCCATTTAAGTTTTATTTTTATTTTTAACATTAATTTTTATTTTTTTTGTTTTTGTTACATGTCTGGTTACAATCTTTGGGCACCTCAAATGGGATATGAATGGCTTCCATGTGACGAATACCTCCAAAACACCTATGATATGGCTCCGTTTTGTTCAGCATGTGGTGGAAATCATTTTTCCGATCAATGTTGGAGATCACCAAAGGCGACAAATTTCGTCGAAATTACCAACGGAGGTTATTGGAACACTTACACCAACACATACGAGCAAAGCTTCAAGACCAAGATTTGAACGAGTTTCAACATAGAGAGCCACAATTTGATGATTTTCAAAATTATTATCCAATGCAGCAGCAGACCACTGATGAACAACTTGATTTGGTATCCCTTGTTGCCGAATTCATGAAGTCCACTCAATCATCATTTCGAAACATGGAGATACAACTGGAAGAGATGACGCTCAAATTAAAATCTGAGTCTCTTGAAAAAATTCCAGACGAAATCGGCAATGGTTATATCAAAGAAAATTCGGGTGAAGCCTGCGGTGAGAAAAATCTTCTATGTCCGGAAAATAGTGTCGATGTAAGAGAAATAGAAATTACAAATACATTTGAGCATGATGAATCTGAGAAGACAATCGAGCTAAACCACGAAGATGCCTCAGAACAAGAGAAGAAGGAGATGGATTTAATGATTGAAGATATTCTAGTTGTGGACCCTGTCGTTGATCTAAATGTAGATTTGAAGGCATCAGTAGAGGTTGATGAGAAGATGAATGTGTTTGAAGTGGAGGTTATACGCGGACGTGAGGTTTTTGTATACCGATTTGAGGGGGCGGGTGATGAAGATCCCATCATGGCTTCGTACCGATTGATTACAACCAAAAAAGACTACAAGCTAAGGTGGACGGTAACATATTGCAGTGATATCCATGCCTTGATTGGAATTGAAGTAATAGAGCTCATGGATGGATGCGCAATCTACAAGGCTTTGGATTGGACATAACAATTTCAAGAACCAAAGTCTGGCTGAAGACTTAAAATTTAGCGCTTCTCGGGAGGCAACCCGAGCTTTACTGTTTTTCATATTTTTCTTTAATTTTATGTTTTCTTTTTATTTTCTTAGGCATGCGTTCTAATTAATTTATTTGATTTCTTATTTTTAAGGTTGGAATTGCAATCGGGACGGTCACCTGAGAGACAGAGAGGGCATCTTCGCAAGAGGAAAATCAAATTTCTTTCCCACAAATTCTCACACCCCGAAGATAACGATTCCGACTAAATCAGGTGTTTTCTATCCTTAAACTTTGTGCTAATTTCGTTGAGGGTAACGAAAATTTTAAGTTAGGGGGTGAAAAAACATGTTTTTTTTTTGTGCTTTAATTTTTTAGTTTGCATGCCTTAAGTTTTTTTATTTGAGTTATTTAATTTAGTTATTTCTTTCGAAAAAAAAAATAAAAAAAAATTGCTTGAGATAAATGCTTCGATGAATCATGATGATGAAAGATGGTCGATGTTTAATGATGAAATTGCTTGTTTTATCTTGATTTTGATCGAATTTTGGTGAGCTTTTGATTCAAAGTTTCGTAAGAAGGAGTCATTGTTAGGAATCTCGAATTATGCGTTGCTTTGGTTGAAAGTTTTGTGTTTTAAAATTTGAGTTAATTTATGTTATATCATATGCTATTCGGTTTTAGAACTTGTCTTATGAATTTACAAAGTGAAATATTAAATTGTTGAGCAATTTGGGAAGTGATTTGGGCCATCTTTGAACCGTTTGAGCCTTTCAAGCCTACCTTTAAATTTTTATCATTCGAACCTTGATTGAGCCTTGGAGAAACGGTGTTCTTTCTTTTAGCCAATGTGTATAAGGTAGAATAAGTGGAGATTTTTGAAAAATTAACACTTGGAGTTCGGTCGAATTTTTTTTTATAAGGTCCTTCTTCTTCTTCGAAAAAAAAAAAAAAATATATATATATATATATATATAAAAAAAAAATAATAAAAAAAAGAGAAAGAAAAAGAAGAAGAAGAGACTAGAAGGGGAAGTAAGGACTAGTTGTTGAATTGTTTTGAAAGCTCGATCCATTGTCTTAAGAGCAAAAGTGGAGACTTTTGAACTCTTAAGAATCGAGTGTATTAAAGTCCTTAGAGGTGAATTCATTGTTTCAAATGCCTATCTTTCAAAATTTGGCGTAATCACCTCAATTCAAGAAGTATAGCCACATATACACATATCTCCTACCTCGAACCAAAAAGCCCAACATTTGAAAGCCAAAAAGTCCCAATGATCCCAACAGCTCAATTATTTGATACTAGCCGAGTAAAGAAATTTGGTGAGTATTTGGAGTTGAATATTAATATGTAAGTATAAATTTTCTCAATTTTTAATGTACAAATATGGGATACTTGAAGCGATAGCATGGTTTGTGGTTTTTAGCAATGGTGAGTGAATACGTGAAGTTGGTCATTAATCTATGTGATGAGATGCGGTAGTTGAGTTTTTTCGCTTACGATTAGATTTTGCTTGAGGACAAGCAAAAGTTCAAGTTTGGGGGTGTGTTGAGTGTAGATATTACACTCAATACGTTAACTTTACGTGGATTTTTTGTTTAGATTTAATTATATTTGTGCTTTAATTGATTGATTTTGTGTTTTATAGGTGAAAAACGAGAATTAGGTGTCCATGAAGGAAAAAAGATCAAAAAGAAAGGAAAAAGTTGCAAATAAGGAAACAAATCAAATTGGAAGAAGGAATCTCGCCACAACTTTGACAGTGTCCACGATTTCGAGAATATCTCTCTCATACGAACTCCGAATTAGGTGATTTTGGCGGCATTGGAAAGCTAATTTCAAGGGCTACAATTCTTATTTTCAAAATATTCCAAAATTCGGACTCCAACATGGCGAAAATCGAAGAACAAGTCCTGATGGGGGAAAGTGGCGGAAATTGATTCCTATTAGGTTTCTACTACTTCCTTATCAAGAAAAGCCTATAAAAGCAACATGTCTCTACACCATAAGCACGAAATTTTACACCACAAAACGCGAAGAACGAAGATCAACGAAGACTCAAGCATAGTTTTTCTTATTTCTTTTATTAATTCTATTTTATTACGAATAGTTAAGTTTTTCATCTAGGATTTTGTTGGAACCCTATGTGGGGATGGTGAACCCGTTTTCTTGAGATTATGCAATTATGATTTTATGATTATTTCTTCTACTTGATATGATTGTTAGTGCATGAACTTGATCAATTTATGTGCTTTATCTGTGATTATTGGGATTGACTCGACAGAGCTATTTTGATAATTAGACGGTAAGTAGAAGAACCTTCGAGTAGTTTTCACCGGATGAGTGTGTCAATTGCATGTTGTGTCGTAGACATACATATATCACCTTAGGTAGCCATTTACGAGACTTGTTAGTTAATGCTTTATTCATAATTGGTTTGCATAGACATATAGTGAATCGTTTATGAATAATAGACTCATAATACACGCGACAGCGGGTTATGAGTAAATTAGTGTCTCGGGTTAATAATCATGAATCATATATTTCATAATTGAGGGGTTTTGGGTGAGCAATTCTTGCATAGGGGGAAGATAAAATCCTAGGTCCGTTTTAATTGATATTTTCCCGTGTTATTTGCTTTCTTAATTAGTTTAGTTGTTTAATTGATTTAATTTGACAAACTTGCGTAGGCTGGATAAAAATCATAATTGTTAGAATTTGGTACTTAGGATTAGGTAATTTGCGTATCCCCTGTGGGATTGACATCCGACTCTCACGAGTCTACTTTACTACTTGTTTGCGATACGTGCACTTGCGTGTTGGTATTTAGCACCCAACAATCAACAAACAACAGCAAAAACACTAGATAAAAAAGATACAGTGGAGTGTAGAAATAAAACTCTACGTTTACGTTTACGTGGATTTTTTTTTTTGGATTTATTTATATTTCTGTTTGTATTGGTGGATTTGGTATCTTATAGGTACAAATCGAAAATTAGGTGTCCAGGAAGCAAAAATGATCAAAGAGTAAGAAAAGATTTGCAACTAGGAAAATCAAATCAAATTAGAAAAGAGAATCCTTCACCATCTTTGGTAGTGTACGTCCACGAAGTCGAGCATAACTTTCTTATCCGAACTCCAAATCAACTGGTTCCGGCGGCATTAGAAAGTTATTTCAGCTGGCTGCAATTCCTGTTTAACGACACAAATCGAAATTCAGACTCGAACATGGTCAAAATTTGATTCCAAAAGTGATCATAAAAATACGTACTTCAGTTTGAGGACATGAATGCGCATCAACATACGTGCACAAAAACTCTCGCTAGAAAGATACGCACAAAAGTAAGAGTACAAAACATGCACAAAAGTACTCACGCAAAAGTGCATTCGCAAAATGGATCATGAAAACACAAACTACAATCCAAGGACATTAATACAAATCAACAAACATGCACAAGCACACTCGCTCAAATGGACATGCACAAACGTACATGTAAAAAAACATGCGCAAAAGTGCATTCGCAACAACGTTCTTAAAAACACGAACTACAATACTATGACTTTACAACGCATCAACAAACAACAGCAAAAACACTAGATAAAGAAGATATACAGTGGAGTGTAGAAACAAAACTCTACGTTTACGTTTACGTGGATTTTTTTTTTTGGATTAATTTATATTTCTGTTTGAATTGGTGGATTTGGTATCTTATAGTTACAAATCGAAAATTAGGTGTCCAGGAAGCAAAAATGATCAAAGAGTAAGAAAAGAGTTGCAATTAGGAAAATAAAATCAAATTAGAACAGAGAATCCCTCAGCATCTTTGGTAGTGTTCGTCCACGAAGTCGAGCATAACTTTCTCATCCGGACTCCAAATCAACTGGTTCCGGCGGCATTAGAAAGCTATTTCATCTGGCCACAATTCCTGTCTAACAACAAAAATCCAAATTCAGACTCGAACATTGTCAAAATTTGATTCCAAAAGCGATCATGAAAATACGTACTACAGTTCGAGGAGATGAATACGCATCAAGAAACCTGCACAAAAACTCTCGCTAGAAAGATACGCACATAAGTAAGAGTACAAAAGCATGCACAAACGTACTCACACAAAAGTGCATTCGCAAAAAGGATCATGAAAACACAAACTATAATCCTAGGACATTAATACAAATCAACAAACATGCACAAGCACACTCGCTCAAACGGACATGCACAAGCGTACATGTAAAAAAACATGCGCTAAAGTGCATTGGCAACAACGTTCTTAAAAACACGAACTACAATACTAGGAATTTAATACACATCAACAAACAACAGCAAAAACACTAGATTAAAAAAATACTGTGGACTGTAGAAATAAAACTCTAGTTTACGTTTACGTGGATTTTTTTTTTTTTGTATTAATTTATATTTCTGTTTGAATGGATTTGGTTTATTATAGTTACAAATCGAATATTAGGTGTCCAGGAAGAAAAAATGATCAAAGAGTAAGAAAAGAGTTGCAATTAGGAAAATCAAATCAAATTAGAAGAGAGAATCCCTCACCATCTTTGGTAGTGTACGTCCACGAAGTCGAGCATAACTTTCTTATCCGGACTCCAAATCAACTGGTTCCGGCGGCAATAGAAAGCTATTTCAGCTGGGTGCAATTCTTGTCTAACGGCACAAATCCGAATTCCGACTCGAACATGGTCAAAATTGGATTCCAAAAGTGATCATGAAAATACGTACTACAGTTCGAGGACATGAATGCGCATACCCTTTTCAGAACGTTTCTGATCGAGGTAAGCCTTGCAGTTGCGTCGCCAATGGCCCTTCTTTCCACAATGATGGCAAGCGTCATCAACTTGCTTGGTGACCTTGTCAATCTTCACTCCGCTCGACTCGTCCTTCTCAAGTTTCTTGTTCGGGCCGAAACTCCTTTCTTTCCTTTTCTTGTGGAAAAAACCTTTCTTCGCAGAAGGAGCAACTAGGAGAACAGATTTCTCCTTCTTGATTGTGGACTCATAGCTGACCAACATGTTGAACAACTCATCCAATGGTGGATCGAGCTTGTTCATGTTGTAGTTCACTATGAACGATTCATAAGAACTAGGAAGGGACAGTAGGATCAAATCCACCGAGAGCTGGGCCGGGAGGGTGACATCAAGGCTCACCAACTTCTCAAGGACAGTGATCATCTTGAGACCGTGCTCGTGGACCGAAGCCCCTTCACGCAGCCTCATGGTGATCAACTCCTTGGTAGCTGAGTACCTCGATGCCCTAGTATTCTCACTGTACATGCTTTCAAGATGATGCTTGATATCATAAGCATGCACGTGAGACTCATACTTCCTCGCGAGCTCTGGCACCATGGATGCTAGCATGTAGAAACTCGCATGGAGGTCGTCCTTCTTCCATGCCTCGAAAGTGGCAGTCTCGTCTGCAGTAGCAGTCGCAGGGAGAGCAGCGGGGGGACGTTCATTGAGCACATAGAGACGCTCCTCGACTTGGAGCACAAGTTTCAGATTGTGAAGCCAATCCAAATGGTTTGGACCGGTGAGTTTGTTTTTGTCGAGGATATAGGAAAGGGGATGTTTGGACATTGTTGCTGAGAAAATTTTAAGAAGACAATAATTAGAGTTTATTTCGTAATAATCGTTACAATTAAAATTTTGGACTTTTATGTTTTAATTGTTCTCCCACTAATTTTATCGAATTCCACCACCCTCTAGCAGACAATCGAGAAAACTTATTTTTCTTTAATGGGCTTTAGGTTCAATAGCGGTAATGTAACCCGTAGTTAATCTATCCCGATTACATAAGCCTAAAGGTAGAGTACTATCAATCACATCACTATGTGACCCTAAAGTTTGTTTTACCTCACACTTGTTAATGACCTAAGTTAATCTATCGAATATCAAAATCTTCGTGTGTCAAGTCTAGCCTACCAATATGAGATGTCATAGATCCAACTATATCAAACTAATGCAATCCCTAGTTAACCTAGCCGACCACATTAATCCAATAGAATTTTATCTATGACCGTATCTCCATCTAATGTCAATTAAATTACCGCTTAATTACAATCATTCATCCCATCTCATGAATTAATTAATTAATACGATTAATTGCAAATATAATTAACGGACTCCCTTCATTCATAAATCAATCAAATAAGAATGAAGTCCATTAATTATTTGCCATTTAATTTGTGTTCCATTAATTAAACTAATTTAACGATTAAATTAGATAATTAATCCAACACTATTCTTTGAATTCAAATTAAATTAATTGATCAATTATCTAATTGGGTTTAATTGATAAATAATTTCAAAAATTAAAAATCAATTAATTTTAATATTAATATCAGAAAATCAATAATTGTTTTTTTTTTGTGTGTGTTGACCGGACCGGTTCGGTCAGCTGAAAACCGACAAAAATCAGCAGAAAAAAATCCGAGTTTTAAAATTAAAATTTTTATATTTTCTGAAATATTTAATATTAAACCACCCAATTTGATAACACCAAAAATTCAACAATTCAACAAATCGAAGCATGCTTTCGAAAGCGATAAACACGTTGACAAATAAACGATTAACCCGTGGCTCTGATACCACTGTTGGGGATCGTGCATGTATACGCAGCGGAATTTAAAATTTTTAGATCGAACTAGTTTCGATTACATGCATAAACTAATCACATAGTCAACGTACCTTAACGCTTCCGCCATACACATGGTAATTATCGATTTTTATCAAAACATGTAAAACCGAAAAATATAAAACATGCTCGTTCACACAATTTCATAAATCATGATAACAATTAATTCACAACATCAACATGCTCGCAAGTAAATCATAAATCCAAATTCATAATATATTACGAGAGATTTCGGTTTACCTCTTGTAGTGTGGGATTTCGACGAATCGAAATCTAGAACCGAACACGTACAAGCTGCGAATTACCAATCCTCGGGGCAGCAAATCACGGCTGGAGCAAGATGGTCCAGCAGATGGCAGACGGCGGCGCGTGGCAGACACGGTGGCGGCGCGTGCGACTCACGCGAAAGGCGCGTGCTGCGTAACGGCGGCGCGTGCGACTTCGGCGGTGGGGCAGCGGTCTTCCTCTCCTCCAATCAGGTTTCACCTCGTATATTTTGACCCACTCGAACTACAGCACTAGATGTAAACGAGTTAGATAAACAACACAGAATAAACGAAGGAGAAGAGAGGAGAAAACTGGCGACAATCGGCGGCGGCGCGGCGGTGCAGCGGCGGCCGAGAGAGCTGGGCGGCTAGGGCTGGACGGCTAGGGCTTTTGAATGTAAAAATCTGATCTCAAACTCTCTTTTGAGGTCTATTTATACTAGGGTTCTCAACCCTAGTAGGCTTAAGTCATTGGGCCTGACCCACTAATCCATTAAGCCCATCGCCTTGTCGTCCTCGTTTCTCACAAACGATCGTTTCACAAAAATATAACAAAATTATAATTGTGACGAGCTCAAAGTCCTCGTCGATACGAGTGTCTCTTCGAAATTTCCAATTTCCAAAAGTGGAAAATTCTAATTCAGTGGACATGCTAAATCGAGAAACTTCCCAAGTTAGAAAGTTCACTAAATTCCGCATGTCTCTTTCTCTACGTTCATTCCAATTCGTAATCCACAATTACGAATCTTGGATTCAATCATATTGACATCCAATCGTTCAAAAATTAACATATTAATCTATGCTTGTTGTTTATCATAGATCTATATTACACGAGAAGTGTGACCCTCAATGGTTCAGGTGTATGCTAGCCGTGGGCTCACAACTCTTTGTGATTCGAACAACACATTGTTCTTATATGAACTCCTCCCAAGAGTCCTGATTAAAGTAAAACTCATTTTACTTAATCGCCGATCAAATCGGGGCCCAACAAATCAAGATTGGCGCCTAGCAACTACGCATCATGATTCCCTAGATACAAGTGAAGTGCCTGCAATAACCTTATGATATAGTTAGCGTACAGTACGATCCCTTCGCAGCACATGTCCCGATTGAACTAGAGGCATTGGTTCACCGAGACCTTTTATAAAGTTCAATGACCGTGCGAATGTTCTAGGTATTATAAATCCGTTCGTGTGTGACTTAGGGAAACACATTTCCCTAATCACCCCAATATCAACTCTGGCCAGAGATTCCTTGGATTATAAACCGTTAGAACACACAGGACATCAGTGACTACTCAAGCGCTCGAATCGCCTACTACAATGCACAGACTTCACACTAGATTTTGGATTGCACGAACGTTGGCCCTTGGAGTGGTCCGCTGTGGGACTCAGGGACAGGTCACGATACAATCGGTCCTCTAGTGAAGTCACGGTGATGTCTGGGTCTTAAGGACTAATGGTGTACAACTATATCTTAGAAACCTATTACTCGATGAATGAGAACCACTTATAGATTTCTAGGGCGAGGAAGTTCAGTGAACTCATCTAGTATGAGCACCCACTCAAGTATGCCGATGTCACAACACCGAGGACTGATGAGACGCAGTACACATACACTAAGTGCTAGTCTCAAAAGGGAAAGGCCGGTATCCTCATTATTGGCGTAACCCATCGACTAGGAACAAGGTTTAACAGTTACATTACATTGCTGAGTTATCTCACGATTCTACTAGATCAACTCACAATAATAGAGTAACTCGTTAGGACTATATCTATGCTACTTGCATGGGATAAGAGATATAGAATACCAAATGAAATGTTTTATTATTATGAACGAAAAACGATTGTTTTATTACAAGAAAGTGAGAAAGACCACAACCACAAGTTGGCTTGTTGGTCACCTACTCTAACAAAAGTTATGCTCGACTTCGTGGACGAACACTACCAAAGATGTTGAGGGATTCTCTATTCTAATTTGATTTTATTTTCCTAATTGCAACTCTTTTCTTACTATTTGATAATTTTTGCTTCCTGGACACCTAATTTTCGATTTGTACCTATAAAATACAAAATCCACCAATTCAAACAGAAATATAAATTAATCCAAAAAAAAATCCACGTAAACGTAAACGTAGAGTTTTATTTCTACGCTCCAGTGTATCTTTTTTATCTAGTGTTTTCGCTATTGTTTGTTGATGTGTATTAAAGTCCTAGTATTGTAGTTCGTGTTTTTAAGAACGTTGTTGTGAATGCACGTTTGCGCATGTTTTTTTACATGTACGTTTGTGCATGTCCATTTGAGCGAGTGTGCTTGTGCATGTTTGTTGATTTGTATTAACGTCCTAGGATTGTAGTTTGTGTTTTCATGATCCTTTTTGCGAATGCACTTTTGCGTGAGTACTTTTGTGCATGCTTTTGTACTCTTACTTATGTACGTATCTTTCTAGCGAGAGTTTTTGTGCACGTTTCTTGATGCGCATTCATGTCCTCGAACTGTAGTACGTATTTTCATGATCGCTTTTGGAATCCAATATTGACCATGTTCGAGTCCGAATTTGGATTTTTGCCGTTAGACAGGAATTGTAGCCAGCTGAAATAGCTTCATAATGCCACCGGATCCAGTTGATTTGGAGTCCTGATGAGTAAGTTATGCTCGATTTCGTGGACGTACACTACCAAAGATGTTGAGGGATTCTCTATTCTAATTTGATTTTATTTTCCTAATTGCAACTCTTTTCTTACTCTTTGATCATTTTTGCTTCCTGCACACCTAATTTTCGATTTGTACCTATAAGATACCAAATCCACCAATTCAAACAGAAATATAAATTAATCCAACAAAAAATCCACGTAAACGTAAACGTAGAGTTTTATTTCTACGCTCCAGTGTATCTTTTTTATCTAGTGTTTTTGCTATTGTTTGTTGATGCGTATTAAAGTCCTAGTATTGTAGTTCGTGTTTTTAAGAACGTTGTTGCGAATGCACTTTTGCGCATGTTTTTTTACATGTACGTTTGTGCATGTCCATTTGAGCGAGTGTGCTTGTGCATGTTTGTTGATTTGTATTAATGTCCTAGGATTGTAGTTTGTGTTTTCATGATCCTTTTTGCGAATGCACTTTTGCGCGAGTACTTTTGTGCATGCTTTTGAACTCTTACTTATGAGCGTATCTTTCTAGCGAGAGTTTTTGTGCACGTTTCTTGATGCGCATTCATGTCCTCGAACTGTAGTACGTATTTTCATGATCGCTTTAGGAATCCAATTTTGACCATGTTCGAGTCCGAATTTGGATTTTTGCTGTTAGCCAGAAATTGTAGCCAGCTGAAATAGCGTTCTAATGCCGCCAGAACAAGTCGATTTGGAGTCCAGATGAGAAAGTTATGCTCGACTTCGTGGACGTACACTACCAAAGATGTTGAGGGATTCTCTATTCTTAGTTGGTTTTATTTTCCTAATTGCAACTCTTTTCTTACTCTTTGATCATTTTTGCTTCCTGGACACCTAATTTTCGATCTGTACCTATAAGATACCAAATCCACCAATTCAAACAGAAATATAAATTAATCCAAAAAAAAAATCCACGTAAACGTAAACGTAGAGTTTTATTTCTACGCTCCCGTGTATCTTTTTTATATAGTATGTTTGTTGTTGTTTGTTGATGCGTATTAAAGTCCTAGTATTGTAGTTCGTGTTTTTAAGAACGTTGTTGTGAATGCACTTTTGCGCATGTTTTTTTACATGTATGTTTGTGCATATCCATTTGAACGAGTGTGCTTGTGCATGTTTCTTGATTTGTATTAATGTCCTAGGATTGTAGTTTGTGTTTTCATGATCCTTTTTGCGAATGCACTTTTGCGTGAGTACTTTTGTGCATGCTTTTGTACTCTTACTTATGTGCGTATCTTTCTAGCGAGAGTTTTTGTGCATTTTTCTTGATGCGCATTCATGTCCTCGAACTGTAGTACGTATTTTCATGATCGCTTTTGGAATCCAATTTTGACCATGTTCGAGTCCGAATTTGGATTTTTGCCGTTAGATACGAACTGTAGCCAGCTGAAATAGATTTATAATGCCACCGGATCCAGTTGATTTGAAGTCCGGATGAGAAAGTTATGCTCCACTTCTTGGACGTACACTACCAAAGATGTTGAGGGATTCTCTCTTCTAACTTGATTTTATTTTCCTAATTGCAACTATTTTCTTACTCTATGATCATTTTTGCTTCATGGACACCTAATTTTCGATTTGTACCTATAAGATACCAAATCCACAAATTCAAAAAGAAATATAAATTAATCCAAAAAAATAATCCACGCAAACGTAAACGTAGAGTTTTATTTCTACACTCCACAGTACCTTTTTTTATCTAGGGTTTGTGCTGTTGTTTGTTGATGCGTATTACAGTCCTAGTATTGTAGTTCGTGTTTTTAAGAACGTTGTTGCGAATGCACTTTTGCTCATGTTTTTTTACATGTACGTTTGTGCATGTCCATTTGAGCGAGTGTGCTTGTGCATGTTTGTTGATTTGTATTAATGTCCTAGGATTGTACTTTGTGTTTTCATGATCCTTTTTGCGAATGCACTTTTGCGTGAGTACTTTTCTGCATGCTTTTGTACTCTTACTTATGTGCGTATCTTTCTAGCGAGAGTTTTTGTGCACGTTTCTTGATGCGCATTCATGTCCTCGAACTGTATTACGTATTTTCATGATCGCTTTTGGAATCCAATTTTGACCATGTTCGACTCCGAATTTGGATTTTTGCCGTTAGACAGGAATTGTAGCCAACTGAAATAGCTTTCTAATGCCGCCAGAACCAGTTGATTTGGAGTCCGGATGAGAAAGTTGTGCTCGACTTCGTGGACGTACACTACCAAAGATGTTGAGGGATTCTCTCTTCTAATTTGATTTTATTTTCCTAATTGCAACTATTTTCTTACTCTTTGATCATTTTTGCTTCCTGGACACCTAAATTTCGATTTGTACCTATAAGATACCAAATCCACCAATTCAAACAAAAATATAAATTAATCCAAAAAATAATCCACGTGAACGTAAACGCAGAGTTTTATTTCTACGCTCCAGTGTATCTTTTTTATCTAGTATTTTTGTTGTTGTTTGTGTTGGGGATCGTGCATGTATACGCAGCGGAATTTAAAATTTTTAGATCGAACTAATTACGATTACATGCATAAACTAATCACATAGTCAACGTACCTTAACGCTTCCGCCATACATATGGTAATTATCGATTTTTATTAAAAACATGTAAAACCGAAAAAATATAAAACATGCATGTTCATCATATTACAAATATCGAAACACGTAATCACATATTATTCATGCTCGTAAATTCAAAATCATACAAACATGTTTGAATCGAATTACGAAAGTTCCGATTTAATTACCTCTTGTAGCGTGAGATTTCGACGAATCGAAATCCAAACTCAGACACGTACAAGCTGCGTTATACCACTCCTAGGGGCTGCAGGAACACCACCAAACGGCAGCTGGTCCGAAGGTGAAGCGACGGCGGCGCGTGCGTGTCAGCGGCGGCGGCGCGTGGGCGGTGCAGCGGCGCGTGCGGCGGTTCAGCGGCGGTGTGGCGATTCCGTCGGGGCAGCAGCTCCTCTCCAATTAGGTTTCACCTCGAATAAACCGATCTCCCCCTACCGTAGCACTAGATACAAAGGGGTTAGATAACAATGGAATACGATAGAGAAAGGAGAGGGAAAAACCGGCGGATTCCGGCGGCGGGGCAGCGGCGGCCGAGAGGCTGGACGGCTAGGGCTGGACGGCTAGGGTTTTGGGGTGTAAAAATCTGATCTCAAACTCTTGTTTGAGGTCTATTTATACTTAGGGTTCTCAACCCTTGTGGGCTTAAGTCATTGGGCTTGACCCACTGATGCATTAAGTCCATTCCCTCGTCAGCCTCGTTTCTAATAAACGATCGTCCACAAAATTATAACAAAATTATATTTGTGACGAGCTTAATGTCCTCGTCGATACGAGTGCCTCTTCGAAATTTCCAATTTCCAAAAGTGGAAACTTCCATTTTAGTGGACCTGCTAATTTCCGCATGTCTCTTTCTCTACGTTTATTCCGACTCGTAATCCACAGTCACAAATCTTGGACTCAATCATATTGACCTCCAACTTTGCAAAGATTAATATATTAACCTATGCTCATTGTTATCAAGGATCCGTATTACACGAGAAGTGTGACCCTCAATGGTTCAGGTGTATGCTAGCCGTGGGCTCACAACTCTTTGTGATTAGAACAACACATTGTTCTTATTTGAACTCCTCCCAAGAGTCCCGATTAAAGTAAAACTCATTCTACTTAATCGCCGATCAAATCGGTGCCCCACGAATCTAGATTGGCGTCTAGCAACTACGCATCATGATTCCCTAGATACAAGTGAAGTGCCTGCAAGAACCTTATGATATAGTTAGTCAGTACGATCCCTTCGCAGCACATGGCCCGATTGAACTAGAGGCATTGGTTCACCGAGACCTCTTATAAAGTTCAATAACCGTGCGAACGTTCTAGGTATTATAAATCTGTTCGTGTGCGACTTAGGGAAACACATTTCCCTAATCACCCCACTATCAACTCTGGCTAGAGATTCCTTGGATTATAAACCGTCAGAACACACAGGCCATCCATGACTACTCAAGCGCTCGAATCCCCTACTACAATGCACAGTCTTCACACTAGATTTCGGATTGCACGAACGTTGGCCCTTGGAGCGGTCCGCTGTGGGACTCAGGGACAGGTCACGATACAATCGGTCCTCTAGTGAGGTCACGGTGATGTCTGGGTCTTAAGGACTAATGGTGTACAACTATATCTTAGAAACCTATTACTCGATGAATGAGAACCACATTTTAGATTTCTAGGGCGAGGGAGTTCAGTGAACTCATCTAGTATGAGCACCCACTTAAGTATGCCGATGTCACAACATCGAGGACTGATGAGACGCAGTACACATACACTAAGTGCTAGTCTCAAAAGGGAAAGGCCGGTATCCTCATTATTGGCGTAACCCATCGACTAGGAACAAGGTTTAACAGTTACATTACATTGCTGAGTTATCTCATGATTCTACTAGATCAACTCACAGTAATAGAGTAACTCGTTAGGACTATATCTATGCTACTTGCATGGGATAAGAGATATAGAATGCCAAATGAAATGTTTTATTATTACGAACGAAAAACGATTGTTTTATTACAAGATAAAAGGAAAGACCACAACCACAAGTTGGCTTGTTGGTCACCGACTCTAACAATCTCCCACTTGACCTAAAGCCAACTACTCATAAATCTAAGTCCCATCGACTCTCGATGTTTCTCGTAGACTGATCCTGACAATGGCTTGGTGAAGGGATCTGCGATATTGTCCTCCGAGGTGACACTGTCTAGCTTGACTTCACCTCTCTCTATGATCTCTCGGATCACATGGTATTTTCTCAACACGTGCTTCGACTTCTGATGAGCTCTTGGTTCCTTAGCTTGCGCTACGGCTCCGTTGTTATCGCAGTACAGCCGTACTGGATCGCTAGCGTTCGGAAATACACCCAACTCTTGGATGAATTTCCTAATCCATGACCCTTCATTTGAAGCATCTGATGCTGCAATATATTCAGCCTCGGTGGTGGAATCAGTTGTCGTGCCTTGTTTGGAACTCTTCCAACACACGGCACCCCCGTTGGCTTTGAATATATACCCCGAGTTTGACTTCGAGTCATCCACGCCCGATTGAAAACTAGAATCCGTGAAGCCTTCTAATTTCAACTCGGTATCCCCATAGACCAAAAACAAATCTCGAGTTCTTCGCAAGTACTTGAGAATGTCCTTCACAACCTTCCAATGGGCTGGGCCGGGGTCGGACTGATATCTGCTTGTGACGCTCACAGCATACGCAATATCAGGTCGTGTACACAGCATGCCATACATTATGCTTCCTATAGCGGATGCATAAGGTGTCCTTTTCATCTCCTCGATTTCCATTTGCATTTGAGGACGCATGGATTTCGAGAGACGAACCCCATGGGACATTGGCAAGAATCCCTTCTTGGATTCTTCTATGCTAAACCGTTTAAGAACGGTGTCTATGTACATGGGTTGGGACAAGCCAAGCAATCTCCTCGATCTATCTCTATAGATCCGTATTCCCAATACGTAGGATGCTTCTCCCAAATCCTTCATCGAGAAACGTGTGGATAACCATACTTTAGTTGACTGTAACATCCCTACATCATTCCCAATGAGTAGTATGTCATCAACATAAAGTACAAGGAAAGTCACTGCACTCCCACTAACCTTCTTGTAGACACAAGGTTCCTCCGGGTTTTTCACAAATTCAAACTCTTTGATAGTTGTGTCGAACCTTTTGTTCCAACTACGGGATGCTTGTTTCAATCCATAAATGGATCGCTGGAGTTTTCAAACCTTTTGCTCATCTCCTGAAGATATGAAGCCTTCCGGGTGCGCCATGTAAATTTCTTCCTCAATGTCCCCATTAAGGAAAGCGGTCTTCACATCCATTTGCCATATCTCGTAGTCATACCACGCAGAGATGGCCAGCAAAATCCTAATGGACTTAAGCATAGCAACTGGAGAGAAGGTTTCCTCATAGTCAACTCCTTGCTTTTGAGTATAACCCTTCGCTAACAATCTAGCCTTGTAGGTCGATACCTTTCCATCTACTCCAATTTTCTTCTTATAGATCCACTTGCAGCCTATGGGAACGATTCCCTCGGGTGGATCTACCAAGGTCCACACCTTGTTGGAGTACATAGAGTCCATTTCGAATTTCATGGCATTAAGCCAATGTCCCTTGTCTGTATCCAATACAGCTTCGTTGAAAGTTCTAGGATCACATCCTTGGTCAACTTCATCAACGAGGAATAACCTATCGGGCGCTCTCCGAACTCTTTCGGATCTACGCAGCGACGGTTCAGGAGGTATATTAGTGGTTTGTTGAATTGGTTCATTATCTGATTGTTGTGCTTGAACTTTAGATTGTGGTTCTCGAACTTCTTCGAGATCAACTACACTGCCCTTTCTATCCGATAGAAATTCCTTCTCAAGAAACAGGGCATTTCTCGAGACGAATGTTTCTGATAAGGTTTTAAAATTAGTTCGTGAGGGAATATTGGTATAGTACAAATTCACTCAAAAAATTTGAATTGTATTTGCAACTTATCTCCCACTAGCCGCTTCACGTAAGCGGGACAACCCCATATTCAATATGTTTAAACGTGGGTTTCGTGGAGTGCCAAAGTTCATAAGGTGTGGAGTTAACTGCTTTGGTATTAACCCTATTCAGCAAATACACGGCAGTTAGGAGTGCACGACCCCACAGGTATGCCGGTAGCTCGGTGAACCCCATCATAGATCGAACCATGTCTAACAGTGTTCGATTCCGACGTTCGGAAACTCCATTAAGTTGAGGAGTTCCAGGAGGAGTCCATTGAGACAGAATCCCATTCTCTTTAAGATACCGACAAATCGAATTTCCAAAAACAAAAGTAAAACCTTCATTATCCAAAATAGGAATAGAATTAAGGTTTCGAATAAGTGACGGAACAAATAAACAATTGTTCAAAACAATGGAAAAACTAGAATCCAAAACAGAAAGATAAATCGTCCCAATGGCTTCAGCAGCAACCCTTGCTCCGTTGCCCATTCTTAGGTAGGTCTCACCCACATTAAGCCTCCTACTTCTTGTCATGAGCTGCAAATCATTACAAAGATGTGAGCCACAACCAGTATCCAATACCCAAGAAGAAGATTTAACGGACAAATTAACTTCTACTAAATACGTACCCTTTTCAGAACGTTTCGGATCGAGGTAAGCCTTGCAGTTGCGTCGCCAATGGCCCTTCTTTCCACAATGATGGCAAGCGTCATCAACTTGCTTGGTGACCTTGTCATTCTTCACTCCGCTCGACTCGCCTTTCTCAAGTTTCTTGCTCGGGCCGAAACTCCTTTCTTTCCTTTTCTTCTGGAAAGAACCTTTCTTCGCAGAAGGAGCAACTAGGAGAACAGATTTCTCCTTCTTGATCGTGGACTCATAGCAGACCAACATGTTCAACAACTCATCAAATGGTGGATCGAGTTTGTTCATGTTGAAGTTCACTATGAATGATTAAGAACTAGGAAGGGACAGTAGGATCAAATCCACCGAGAGCTCGGCCGGGAGGGTGACATCAAGGCTCACCAGCTTCTCAAGGAGAGTGATCATCTTGAGACCGTGCTCGTGGACCGAAGCCCCTTCACGCAGCCTCATGGTGATCAACTCCTTGGTAGCTGAGTACCTCGATGCCCTAGTATTCTCACAGTACATGCTTTGAAGATGATGCTTGATATCATAAGCATGCACGTGGGACTCATACTTCCTCGCGAGCTCTGGCACCATGGATGCTAGCATGTAGCAACTCGCATGGAGGTCGTCCTTCTTCCATGCCTCGAAAGTGGCAGTCTCGTCAGCAGTAGCAGTCGCAGGGAGAGCAGCGGGGGGACGTTCATTGAGCACATAGAGACGCTCCTCGACTTGTAGCACAAGTTTCAGATTGCGAAGCCAATCCAAATAGTTTGGACCGGTGAGTTTGTTTTGGTCGAGGATAGAGGAAAGGGGATGTTTGGACATTGTTGCTGAGAAAATTTTAAGAAGACAATAATTAGAGTTTATTTCGAAATAATCGTTACAATTAAAATTTTGGACTTTTATGTTTTAATTGTTCTCCCACTAATTTTATCGAATTCCACCACCCTCTTGCAGACAATCGAGAAAACTTATTTTTCTTTAATGGGCTTTAGGTCCAATAGCGCTAATGTAACCCGTAGTTAATCTGTCCCGATTACATAAGCCTAAAGGTAGAGTACTATCAATCACATCACTATGTGAGCCTAAAGTTTGTTTTACCTCACACTTGATAATGACCTAAGTTAATCTAGCGAATATCAAAATCTTCGTGTGTCAAGTCTAGCCTACCAATATGAGATGTCATAGATCCAACTATATCAAACTAATGCAATCCCTAGTTAATCTAGCCGACCACATTAATCCAATATAATTTTATCTATGACCGTATCTCCATCTAATGTCAATTAAATTACAGCTTATCCCACAATAGCACTCCCCGCTAACACGGCTTACTGCACTATTATGAGAGGCTACACATAATTTAATTGTTGGTAGAAGGAAAGAAAAATTCAACAATTTGGTTTTTTCTTTATAGCTTGATAATTATTCTTGATTAAGAATGAGGGATTTTATTTATTAAATCTTATTAGCTCATCGGAAGTTTTAGGTTATGATCGTTTGTGATTCCTACAACTATGTTCTCTAGGTATGTGGAAACGCATATTGATCCTAAGAGAGACATACGATCATCATCGTACTTAATTACAATCATTCATCTCATGAATTAATTAATTAATATGATTAATTGCAAATATAATTAACGAACTCCCTTCATTCATAAATCAATCAAATAAGAATGAAGTCCATTAATTATTTGCCATTTAATTTGTGTTCCATTAATTAAACTAATTTAACGATTAAATTAAATAATTAATCCATCACTATTCTTTGAATTCAATTAAATTAATTGATCAATTATCTAATTGGGTTTAATTGATAAATAATTTCAAAAATTAAAAATCAATTAATTTTAATATTAATATCAGAAAATCAATGATTTTTTTTTTTTTTTTTTTTTTTGTGTGTGTGTGTGCTGACCGGACCGGTCAGACCGGTCCGACCGGACCGGTTCGGTCAGCCGAAAACCGACAGCAGCTGCAGAAAAATCCGAGTTTTAAAAAATAAATAAAATTTTATATTTTATGAAATATTCAAAATATTTAATTAATATTAAACCACCCAATTTGATAACACCAAAAATTCAACAATTCAACAAATCGAAGCATGCTTTCGAAAGCGATAAACACGTTGACAAATAAACGATTAACCCGTGGCTCTGATACCACTGTTGGGGATCGTGCATGTATACGCATCGGAATTTAAAAATTTTAGATAGAACTAATTTCGATTACATGCATAAACTAATCACATAGTCAACGTACCTTAACGCTTCCGCCATACATATGGTAATTATCGATTTTTATTAAAAACATGTAAAACCGAAAAATATAAAACATGCTTGTTCATCATATTACAAATATCGAAACACGTAATCACATATTACTCATGCTCGTAAAATTAAAATCATACAAACATGTCTGAATCGAATTACGAAAGTTCCGATTTTATTACCTCTTGTAGCGTGAGATTTCGACGAATCGAAAT
>NW_012193315.1:371976-385887 GCF_000504015.1 Erythranthe guttata | reverse complement strand
AGGATAAATTATGAAAATCTTCCGGAACTTTGGCTAACTTACGGAAAACACCCCCATTTATCGGTAATTACCGAAATTCCCGTGATGTTTGTTTCTATCTTACACGACCTCCTCAAGGTGTGATATCTTACGGAATCTTTTTTATTCCATGTATTATCCCAAAAAAATGTGGAATCTATCCTTGTAAACGTGAAATTTCTTTTATCCTACTTTTTAAATACAAATATTACCCTTAGGGGAGGTAAAGGTAATTAAAAAAGTTGAGAAGGTGTTATTTAAGAAGAATAAATTAAGATTCCGTGTAAAGGCCCCCTCAGGGTATTTTTTGTCTTAAAAAAGTACCATAAATAAATGTTGCGTGTGCAGGGTAGAATCAGCATTTTTCGGGGAATTTCAAGTAATAATTTTTTTTTCATGAAAAGTCATACTGTAAGGGGGTCGATGTAACACAAAAACAAACATTAGGGGAATTTTGGTAATTAAGAATACGTGGGGGTATTTTTCTTAAATTAGCATGAGTTCAGGAGGTTTTCGTAATTTATCCCTATTAATATACAACTTAAATTGATTTACACGTATGATCATATGTTATAAACTAACATAAAGGCTGATGCTAATGAAAATTGATCAAATTTCAAATAAACAAAAGTCACTATAAAATGCTTATATAAATGATAAATAGAAAAATAAAATTAATTGATTTTTTGTGTAAATCAGTCGAATATATTGTGATTTAAAAAAAATAGATATATAGAATCGATATTGGATTCTCATAAACATTATAAAATAAATAATTTTATTTTACAAATATTTTAAAATTTTAAATTAACAAAATAAATATATTTGATTATATATGATGGGGAAATAGAAAAGTTAAGAATATTTCACTAATTTAGATACATAACTTGTAAGTTAGATAAAAAAGTCATGTATTCCAATATCAAAATCTGAAATACTAACAACCATTTTAATACCTATGGTTGGAGCAAATAAATTTAGATAAATATCAAAATAAAGTATTAAATATCACATAAATATTTGCAAACTCATTTTGATACTTTTGGGTTGGAGTTGCTCTAGATATATATTTAATTATATTTATCAGAGTTAAGAGAAATACTTATTATTGGAATACAATATATATAGTATATACGATCACTATATATTTTAAACAAAACAATTGATATTCATAATATTTGGTATTAAATAAAGTGAATAAACGAATTTAGTCCCAAAGATTTAGAATAGCATTGTTATGTTTTGAAATATATATAAAATCAATTCTCTTTTTTTTTTTATCAATTGATTAAATTTAACTTATGTTATTCAATTTATTAGTATAATTGTGAGAAAGTTTGTATTTTTATTAGTATATAATTAAAAAAGTTAAATCAATCATAAATTTTATTGTCACTGGTGGATGAAGAAAAAAGAAAACTTAAAATGATAATATAAAATTCATGTAGTACAATTTTCAATATGGTAAATAATTTAGAGTATATTACTGTACGCATGGCAGAAAAAAAAAATAGTGTCAATTTTCGCAATAGTAAATTTGAACATGTGTCTTTCTTTTATACTGATAATATTAATATATTATATTAAAATAGTAAAAAAGAAAAAAAAAACATATTCTCTGGTCATGTTCATGTAAAATGTATACTATCAAATGATTTATTCTGCAACATATTTTATATATTAAACCTAGTTTATGAATTAAAATACAAAATTTCCGTAACGCCACCAATCATGCAATTATAATAAGGGAAGATTTTAAATTTAATTTAACTAAATTTAAATTAAATTAATTAAATGCCTTAAAAAAAATTTAAACATTATTAATTACTATTAAAAGTAAATTAAAAAATAAATCTATTTAGAGTTTTGAAGAAAATTGATATATTTAGAGCATTTTATAAATGGTATGATATAAATATATAATAAAATAATTAAATATCTTTTTAATTTTGGAAAATGGTGACATGTTTTGTGATGATTGACTTTCACCAATCAATTGGCCACATGTGATAAAATTGAGTACATGTCACCAATCGAAATTGACAAATGTCAATCAATTAGGTGTGGAATTCGACTTTTATATATTATATAGATTCTTTGAATTAGTATTAGTATTAATACCAGGATTAAGATTCGGCTTAATATAGTATTATAATTAATCTTAGGATTATGATTATGATTAAAATTAGTATTAATTATAATTAAGATTATGATTATTGATTCGTACTACAATTAGTGACGTGTATTAGTATTATGATTATGATTAGCATTAAGATTATGATTATGGTTTGAATTATAATTAGAATTAACATTAGCATGGCATTAGTATTATTAGTAGTAACATTATTAGGATTATAATTAATGTTACAAATAGGTTTAGGATTAGAATTATGATTAATATTAGAATCATGATTAGTGTTATGAATAGGATTAAGATCGAATAGGATAAGAATTTGGATAATATTAGTATTACAATTACAATTATAATCAACATAAGCATATCCAGATTAACATTAACATTAAAATTAGTATTCGCATTAGAATATGTACATTAGCATTAACATTGACAATATTAACATATTAGTATTATAGATAGTATTAATATTAGTATTAGTATTAATATTAGGATTAGTAATAGTATTAGTATTAATATTAATATTAGTCTAAATATCAGTATCATTATCATTATCATTATCAGTTTCAGTATTAATATCCGTATCAGTATCAGTATTAGTATCAGTATCAGTATCAACATTTGTATCAATATCAGTATCAATATGAGTATTAGTATCAGTATCAATATCAATATCAGTATCGATATTAGTATCACTATCAATATCAGTATTAATATCAGTATCAATATCAATATTAGTATCAGTATTAATATGAGTATCAGTATGATTGTGCACAGTATCAGTATGAGTATCAATCTAAGTATGAGTATGAGTATTAGTATGAATATCAATATTAGTATTAGTATTAGTATTACTATGAGTATCATTATGAGTATCGGTATTACTATCAGTATCAATATCAATATTAGTATTAGTATTAGTATTAATATTATTATAATATTACTATGAGTATCAGTATGAGTATAAATATTAGTATCGGTATCAGAATTATTATTGTTATTAGTAGTATTAGTCTTAGTATTAGTATTAATATTAGTATTAGTATCAATATCACTATTACTATCATTATAAGCATCAGTATTATTATTAATATTAGTATCAATATTAGTCTTATTCTTAGTATTAGTATTAGTATTAGTATTAGTATTAGTATCAATATAACTATCATTATCAATGTAAGTACCAATATTATTATCAATATTAGTATCAATATTAGTATTATTCTTAGTCTTAGTATTAGTATCAATATTAGTATTAGTATTAGTATTAGTATTAGCATTATTATTAGTATTAGTATTAGTATTCGTATTCGTATTAGTATTAGTATTAGTATTAGTATTAGTATTAGTATTAGTATTAGTATTAGTATTAGTATTAGTATTAGTATTAGTATTAATATTAGTATTTATATTAGTATTAGTATTAGTATTAGTTTTATTCTTGGTATTAGTATTAGTATTACTATTAGTATTTATATTAATATTAGTATTAGTATTAGTATTAGTTTTATTATTAGTATTAGTATTAATATTAGTATTGGTACAAGTATGAATATTAATATTAGTATCAATATTATTAATATTAGTATCATTATTAGTATTAATATTTGTATTAATATCAGTATTAATATCAGTATTTGTATTAGTATTAGTATTAGTATTAGTATTAGTATTAGTATTAGTATTAGTACCAGTATTAGTACCAATATTAGTATTAGTATCACTATTAGTATTAACATTAGTATTAGTATTGGTATTAGTATTAGTATTAGTATTAGTATCAATATCACTATAATTATCAATGTAAGTATCAATATTAGTCTTATTCTTAGTATTAGTATCAATATTAATATTAGTATTAGTATTAGTTTTATAATTAGTATTAGTATTGGTACGAGTATTAGTATTAGTATCAGTATTATTATTAGTATCAGTGTTAGTTTAATATTTGTATTAATATCAGTATTAATATCAGTATTAGTATCAATATTAGTATTAGTATTAGTATTAGTATTAGTATTAGTATTAGTATTAGTATTAGTATTAGTATTAGTATTAGTATTAATATTAGTATTAATATTAATATTAGTATTAGTATCAATATTAGTATTAATATTAGTATTAGTACCAGTATTAGTACCAATATTAGTATTAGTATCACTATCAATATTAACATTGGTATTAATATTAGTATTAATATTACTATTAGTATTAGTATGATTATTAGTATTAGTATTAGTATTAGTATTAATATTAGTATTAGTATTAGTATTAGTATTAGTATTAGTATTAGTATAAGTATTAGTATTAGTATTAGTATTAGTATTAGTATTAGTATTAGTATTAGTATCAGTATTAGTATCAATATCAGTTTCAGTTCAGTATCAATATCAGTATTAATCGAATTAGTATCACTATTGGTAACATTATTGGTATCTGTATTGATATCAACATTGCTATAAGTACTGGTAGTGGCATAACATTATATATTTTTTTTTTGCAATATTTATAAGTTTTATTGTTGTTTGAGTAATGTGTATCACTAATTGAACGTCATTAGTGATAAACTTGCAGGTCATTTGAATACCTAATGTGTTACTTCTTTGCTAACGTGTTTGTTGTTACCTTAGTATTTTGTAGAAGATTCACATGATGTAGTAGATTACAATCCAAGAAATAGAGTTATACCATATGTTTTAAATGATTTTTACTTAATCTTGATATCATGTTTTGCGCGCTTCATGTTTTCTTATTTGTAATATTTAACTTAATTTCATTTGTTACAACTCTAAATTAGGAGATAAAGTTTATGTTTTTTATTTCCTTCCATTTTGTTTTACTTGAATTGGTATTGTTATAAAAAAATAGACGTTTGCATAAGTTTATTTTTCTCATTTTGAAACTCACCTCCGTGCAACGCACGGGTGAAATACTAGTAATTTTCCAAAACAATAGACAAACAAAGAGTTGGTAAACCATCTTTTATGATGATATATATGGACTATAAGCAATATGGATAATGATAGTTTTAGAATAGTGGATAATTATGGATGTTTATTAGTGAATAGTTACAGCTTTCTTAAAGCAAAAACATCTCTCACGTGTATTTCTTTTTAATAATAGTAAATTACTATTAGCAATGTGGCCCAATGTCACATCTGATTATAGGTCACATTCGCAAGTCTTTTTTCTTCTTTATTTTTTAGAATTGTTTCAAGAGGAAATGACAAATTAGACCACGACAAAAGGTACTTAAATAAAAAAAGGACATTATACTTTTTTGTCTTGTAAAAATATCCACCACCTTCAAATTTATTTGCTAATATGGAAAACTCTTTCATATATATTAAAATTACCCAAATTCTTTAAAACCCTAATTCAACTTCAATTTCATGATTTATACTCCAATTTTGACCATCACTGTCGGTGACTGTCGGTCTCCGGCGTTGAAATTTTCTTTTTTTTTTTGTTTGTAATTTCTCTCTCTAAATTACTAGGTTAACAACAAAATTACTATATAAGACATTAATATTGAATGCCAAAATAATAATATTATATTACTGTCGAGACAACAATATTGCAGGCCAAAACGATTAAATTGATTAATACATTAATATTACTGTATTAACAACAATAGTACTACTGTCTGAGATAGTAATTTTAGTAATATTACTATTTGAAACAGTTATATTACTGTCCCAAAATTATTGTCTCAAACAATGATTTTGTTGTTAACAAAGTAATTTAGAGAGAAAAAAACTAAGTTTCAGAAAAAAAAGTTAACGACCGAGATCGGCGGTCAACGACGGCTGACCGGCCGGGAAAACTATTTCAGAAAAGAAAAAAATCAACTCCAGAGACCCGCGGTCAATGAAAGAATCTAGCCGGAAAAAAAAATTAGAAAAAATTATTTTCTAAAAAAACAAATTCAAAAAATTATAAAAATTGGGGTTTATGTGATATATTTGTTCAAATCCGGGGTCAATGTGCAATATTCATGAAGTTAGATTATAATTGATGAAATTGATGAAAATTATACTATGAGGGGTATTTTAGACTAAAAACATGCAAATGAGTTTATTTGCAAAACTATTTTTTGTCTGCACCTATATGCATTTTAGTCTATTATCATGAGCCTATTTGCTATTTGCCTTTTTATAATGGAAAGAAAACGAAATTCAAGCCTGTCAAACAAAGTAGTTTTGGAGACGGTGAATTGTGAGAAAGAAAAAAGAGAATTTATAGCTTATTCTCTCCACGACGCACTATATTATAGCTGTAACAACATAAATCATAGAAAAATAAAAGTCTTAACTCTCTAAGTCATAATCAAATTGATTCAAGAGGAAACAAAATGAGTCGAGATTATGAAATAAATAATCCAATGGCATCTAGTTGTACTTGAGATAAAGTTGAATTTGAGAAAGATCCTCAAATAGCGTCTAGTAAAGAGAAAGATCCACAATCCAATGGTATCAAGTGGATGAAGTGTTAGATGCTAGCTATGTGTCATGGACTTGAACCTCGATCAAGTAACGTGAGATACTTACATCCCTCTTGCTTACTCGAACTTCGCCATTTGCGAAAAAGCTAAGCCAGCCTCACTCGGAAGTGCACAAGTATGTGTACAAGTGTCTAAGAAAGAACACAAGTGTTAGAGAATGCTTTATTGCTTTAAATCTTTGGATGATTTGCAAATGGATGAGCTACCCCAATATATACAACTCCACCGCCTCAATGAACCGTGGTACCATCTTGATATAATGGTTAGGATATGTCCTCTAGAACACTCTAGGATTTCCTACCAATATATATAAAAATGTGTATTCTGGAAGATCTTCTAAAATCCTCTAAAAATTCCTACAAATCTACAGTCGACCCTAAATTGGTCATCTTCCATTGAGCTAGCTTGTTTGATGGATTATACTAAGCCTTATTGGCTCCATGGAAACTGGGGCGGCTCGTGAAATCTTCCCCCCCCCCCCCCCACCCCACACCTAGTCCGACGACATCTTCATCGTCTCGAACGCCTCGACAATGTCTGCTAATTGCCACAAATCTTCCTTGGGTTCCCATGTCATCCCATATTTGGGCAGTCCCTTCCATTCGATTGCATATCGTGTGCTCTGTTGCACACCTAATCGACGAACAATATGTCTCTCTGGATACGACTTCCATTTCCTTGTTGCAAAAATGAATGGATGGAATGTATACGACGAAAAATCAAATATTTGGGATGCGATTGTCAAAGAATTAAAATTCAAAGAAGGTATATGCAAATTACTAAAGAAAATGTCGAACGGATCCACAAAGGGCTGCAGTATCGGTAAATAAGTAAAAAAAAAGGCAAATGACAAATGACAAATAGGCCCATGACAAAGACACTTAAATAAAAAAGAGACATTCTACTTTTTTGTGTTGCAAATATATCCACTTCATTCAAATTTATTTGCTAATTAGGAAAACTCTTTCATATACACCAAAATTACCTCTAACTCCTTGAAATCCTAATTCAACTCCAATTTCATAATTTACAACCCAATTTCACCAATTAACCAATTTTTACCCTTATTCCCATTTTTACCACCACCGCCGGTCTCCGACGTTGATTTTTTTGCAATAACTATTTTTCATTAATATTATTGTCTTGGCCTGCAATATTGCAATATTACTGTCTCGTTTGCAGTCAAAGACAGTAATATTATTATCAAAGACAGTAATATTACTGTCCTAACTGTTACTGCCCCAGACAGTACCATTGTTGTTAACACATAATATTAATGTATTAATTAATTTTATTGTCTTGGCCTACAATACTGCTCTCTACGACCGTAATATTACTGTCTTTAATTAATTTTATTATCTTGGCCTCACTTCAAGGTGCATTCCAAGATTTCTCCTTCAGGGCTCTCGACCCATATCCCTTCCCCACTGCCTCCCACATCAAATGATACGTTTACGTGGAGAGTCCAAGTAGGAGATGAACGTCTTGATTCGCTAGAAATCATTTCGACGAAGAAATTAGTGAGAACTTGCATTATGATTGACGGACAGGGTCAGGACCCTACCTATATTCATTGAGCTCGATTTCTCATTTGACCATCTTTCGTGATGTCTCAGGGGTGTGAAAGATTTGTTTGAAAGGGGAATTCATCAAAAAATCACCACTTGGTGAGATTTGAAGTAAGGCCTCTACTTTTGTGCATAGTGATTAGTGCTAATGTCGTTATTGATCTCGAGTATCTTTGTTTGGCTACTCGTCGAGAAGTGACTGATGTAATAGATTTCTTGGTGCCCTCTCTCTTCTTCACATACCAACTTCGCATTGATTGCTTATAAGATAACTGCTAAATAAATTAAAAGTCCACCTCTCCATCGACTTAGTCAAGAGACGCGGTGATGCTAAGTATTGCTTTAGCTTCTCGAATGCCCTCTAGTACCCCTCCGCCATTTGAAGAAATAAATCGATTCAGCCTGCCACATAACCATTCAATTGTTGAACATTAAATTTGGGAGGGGCCACGTTGATTTGGGCTTCAATTTTGATGGGGTTTGCTTTGATGCCCCGCTGCGAGATCATGTACCCCATAAGTTTTCCTCCCTTCACCCCGAAAGAGCATTTCAAGGGGTTCAACTCCATTTTATCTCGCCCTTGATGCTTTTGACAAGAATATCATTAATGTACACTTCCATGTTACACCCGTTGAACTTGGCGAGCATAGTGTTGCGATTCTTTGGTCGGTCGTGATAGAGTAGGTGACCAACAAACCAATTGGTGGTTGTGGAAATTTCCATTTCTATTTGTGACGACAATCTATTGCATGTTAATGAGAGATTGCATGTTAATGAGAGTCTATTTTTGGCAAGCTATATCTATTATCCCATTTATTTATGCATATATATAGAACTTATAATTACATTAAATTACTTTAAATTGATCTAGAAGAATCATGATATAAATTCATTGGGTATAACAACTTTTAAATAAGTCAATAGCCGATGTGGTACGACAATAACTAGGATAATGGCCTTTCCTGTTTGAGACTAGAACGTAGTGTATGTGGTCTGAATCTCATCAGTTACGGTGTTGAGACACATGCATACATAAGTGAATGCTCATAGTCTATGAGATCACTAAACTCCCTCGTCCTATATTCTCAAAGTGGTTCCCATTAATCAAGCAGAGATTCTATGATATAGTTGTACACCAGTAGTCTTTAGGACCTAATACATTAATGCGACTTGACTAGAGGACCAAATGTGTTGTGATCTGTCGCTGAGTCTCATCGAAGACTGCTCCAAAGGCCAACGTTTGGATAGTCCTTAATCTAGGGGGAGGCTGTGTATTGTAGCTATGGATTTTACTGTTTGCTTAATTACATGATTGTCGTCTGTGTGATTGCAAGTTTTTGTTGTCATAATTTATCGAACACATTTAGTATCAGTGTTGATGTACAACCGCAGCTGATAGACTATGGAAGCCTTGATCTTCGAAGAAATTTAATTTAGGTAAAATGAGTGATAGTGAATGTATAGATTACATTTTTTAGAGTTGGCTCTCCTACGAAGAACATTGGGTAGTCTTCGTCATTGAGATTTTTTTTTTGTATTGTTCTTGATGATATATGTTACTTTTTAAAAAAATTGATGGATTTTTTGAAATTAAATTTAACCTCCTAAATATACTATGTAATTATACTATATATGTATATATAGTCTCGCATTCCGTTCAACTAATAAAATGTACAATAAAAAGTTTTTGTTCAAATTTTTTTACTTAGTACAATCAAATCTTTATTCTACAAATTGTATGATTGGGAATTTTGTAATTGTAAAAAGATGCGCCTTTACGGTTTTTTTTGGGGTAGAAAATGAGTCCATCATATTATTAAATGCACGTGATTTTCGCAACTGCGCAAGGGTTATCCATTCGAGAACTAGCAAACTCATCAAACACTCTCTCCATGAGTGTGAAGAGAAGATGAGAATTGAGATGAAAATTGTCGAAGAGAAGGAACTACAAAAATTGAAATTTGAGGAGAAGTTGCTGACTGAATGAGATCAAGTGCGAGGAATTCAAGAGATGGTTAGGCCGATTAAAGCATGCCTTAAGTGCTTCCTCAAGTGCCCATTAGGCACCAGTTGTTATGCTTAACCATATATTGTTTACGGATGAGACATTGTGTAGAAAGAGTGGAACCACTGCAACTAAATTCTATTTGTGTGTGCGCTGTAATGTAATCTTTATTTTGTGGAGTCAGTTATGATATTTTTGTTAGAGTAGGTGACCAACAAGCCAATTTTTGGTTGTGGTCCTTCCTTTATTAATGTAAGGGAAAATTATGGCCACACCCTGAGGTAAGGTATAGTTACGAAAAATCCCTTTTTGTTTGTATAATCACAACCACCCTAAACTATTTATTCTATTATACATCCACCATCGATGTCAAATTTATCTAGGGGTGTTCATCCGCTCGGTAAACCGATAGAATCGAGCCGAAAAAAAATTCGTACATGTCGATTACCTATTAATCCGGCGTGGTATTCAGTTTTATTTTGTTTATATATATATATATATATATATATATATATATATATATATATATATATATATATATATATATATATATATATATATATATATACTACCTCCGTTTCATATTAAGTGGTGTTTAAGAAAAATGCACACATATTAAGAAACTTAATTTATAATCTACTTTTTAATTAGAAAACCCCAAATTACCCTTTGCAATACTATAAAATGAGCTCTTAATAATAAATTAATGAACTTGAACAATTTATAATACAGGGCAAATTTGGTAAAATAAATTATATTTTCTTGAAAATCAAAAGTGACACTTAATATGAAAAAAAAAATTATTTGGCCAAAACGCCACTTAATATGAAATGGAGGTAGTATATGTATATACATGTACTAGATATGGAGTGTTGGTATAAATATAACAATCTGCGTAAATAGTTGAATAAGAATTACACTTACTTGGAAGTAGAAATTAACCGGAAATATGAAGAACGAAAAATTGATTGAGGCTTGCAAAAGCAATGTCCTTAAGACAATATTTCCGGGCTGTCTACGGTGCAACAATCATTCCGGCCGGTAGTCTCCCAAGATACAACAGTCGAATACTTCGATATTTGCACAAATTCGAAGCCCACGGCGAACTAGAAACGTAGGAACGAAATTTTGACAGAAGAGGTTTAGGAAGAAATTCACAAACGTCTTATTATCTCTTGTGCAAAACTAATCAGGTTTTGTCTTATTTATAGATATTTAAGAGTCCTTTTGTCAATGGATATGTTGTTTGGAAAAGAGTTATTTCATAAATAGATGTGTTGTTTGGAAAGAAACCCATTCATTCCAAACATGTACCTATTTGAAATACCCTAATTATTTTTATTCAATTAAAAATTCCCACAATCCCCCACGTGAATAAAATTATTCTTCCAACCTCATCTCATGAGACCATATTGTCAAAAAAATCTTTTAAGAACAGTATGGCATTGGGATAGGTAAAATATTTCATCTTAAACCTTTCCTAGTTGAAGTTTATCGGATTTACTTAGTCAATCAGTGAATTATTTCAACTTGAATTGTCGGCTGTTTGTGTAAACCAAGACAATAAACTTAACACCGTACTAAATACGCGTGTTTCAAGTTCTCGGTTGTGTTCATTTCGTCCCAGAACATTCTCGAGTTCTGCGAGTGCTTTAGAGAATTTAAGCCTTTATAAGAATTCTCAACGAACCGATCCAGCTCACACTAACATAGGTGACCGCATCTATAAAGAGTATCCTACTATACCCCAATTAGGCGCGGTGCCCGTGTGTACTCGACATGTTGCATAGTTAAAAAAAAGAAACGAGTGATGCTTCATATGAATTGAATATAATGTTACCTAGCTGAATGACGTTCATATCTGTTGAACCTATACAAGTGCATGGGATCATGACAAATTATTTGAATAGCATTGAATTTTACACAAAGGCAACATTGTATGGTAAAACACTACGCGCCACCATGGAGGCATACATTGACTTAAGACGATGCCTGACCCACACGATCGGCAAAATATGAATATCTGAATTTCTAGGATGAATGTAATATTTTTGAACACATCCATCGTTGCATACCATGCGCATGCCTTTTCGTTTCAGGCTAGTCTCTTTTCCTCATTGCAAATTGATATGATATACTATTTAGTATATTATTTAATTATTAGTTTAGTTAGTGTTTAATTATTAGTTAGTTAGGTTAGTATATTTATGATATATATATATCTGTGTGTTTAGGGTTAGGAGGATTATTAAGTATTTGGGTAAATTACACCACACCCCTGAGGTATGCTAAAAGAACTTTAAGGTCCCTGTGGTATCAGTAATTACACTCACCACCTGAAACATAGTTAGAAACTCTAACGGGATAATGCATTAGATACGTTGTTCCAATAGAATTCTAACGGACTTTTACTTTTAGTAAGTGGTGGAGAAAACATAGAACTAGGGGGTGACATGGCTCCCCCAACATTTCTTAAATCACCCATAGCGCAATGTTGTCTCTACCACTTCCTGAAACTAATAGTCCATTAGAAACTTATCGGAATAACGTATCTAACGCATTATCCCATTAGAGTTTCTAACTATGTTTTAGGGGGTGACTGTAATTACCGATACCACAGGGACCTAAAAGTTATTTCATCATACCTAAAGGGTGTGGGTGTAATTTATCCTAAGTATTTTATTAGTGTAGGTAATTATATTTCCTAATTAGATTGGGATTATAAGTTTTCTTATCTTTAAATATCCGTCTTGGGTTAGGGTTTTATTATGCAAAGAAATAATAAAGAAGAGTTTTTTTTACGTTTAGTAAAGAAATCTTTTGATACTCAAGAGATCGTATCAATTAGTATCAGAGCGAAGTTGCCATAACACCAATGCTTCGTTAGCAAAGAAGAGATTATATTAAAGCTAAGTTGGAGCAAAGTTGAGATTACATCAACACTTTGCGAAATTATGTCGTCCAAGAGAAACGGTTGGAGCAATTGGAAAAATCCGTGAAAGAGACACGGATTGGTGTCCAAAAAATTGCTCGAACAAAGTCAAAAACGACACCAACATAAGAGCCGAAGAGACTGCCACCGCCGGCCAAGAACTCCATTGCCGCCGCCTCCGAGCCTATCGTCGGAGGGAGAGGAAGAAGACGACGATGACTTTTTCGAAGAGCTCCAAACCTGAAAGAAGAAGTATCGAATTCAACTCTGATAAAGTGGGATGAAGACGTGAAAATTAACCATGGAGGGAGAACGAAGAGATACAATGAATATTAGGAGATATCCATGATATTTAAAAGAACGGAGACGAAGAAGCGTCAGCAATTGTAAATGAGACAAAATCTGAAGAGACAATTGAAAAGACTGATTTATCGGGACTAATATTGAGAATATTCCCAAAAGCCTTTGTGAATTCGTGGGACCAGCTTAAACAATGTGTTGATGAGCTACTAATTTTGAACATATGTAATTCATTATCCCAGCCATTGTTTAAAATTTATCGTGCTAGTATCTCACGTCAGATCGAATTATTTCAGAAGAAATTTAATGGCGTCAAGGATAGGTGGAAACGCAAAGGGAAGGAACCAAATCGACTCGAACCTTGAGGACAAGGTTCATTTCAAGTGGGGTGGTTTGATACGATATACCATTTAGTATATTATTTAATTATTAGTTAATTAGATTAGTATA
>NW_012193315.1:331868-369063 GCF_000504015.1 Erythranthe guttata | reverse complement strand
TTAAAAAAAATTTCAAAAAGTTTTTTTTTTTTTAGGGAGAAAGGCCAAAAACCCCCCAAAATTAAATGGGTTTTGTTTGGCTCCCGCGGGCCCCTTTTCCAATTGTGGAAAAAAAACCCCCCACCCAAAAAAAAAGGAAAAAAGGGGGAATTTAAAAAAGGCGGGGCCCCCCCCCCCCCCCCCCCCCCCAAAACTCTACCCTACGCCTAAGCTCCGCCGCCGATCGCCGCTCTTAATGCGATGTTCTTGATATCCTTTACATATTTTGAAACCTTTGATGAATTTGGACAATAAGCTGCGTCTTCGCATTCGCCTTTTGCTATAAAAAATAAATGAATATTGAAATAAAAGTAATTGGAAAATAGAAAGTTAAAAAACATATGAAACAACTACATTTCGACATTAAGGTGTCGAATATATGTCCATAAATTCGACACCTTAATGTCGAAATTTAGTATATTTGGACTAATTTGCTAACAGTTAAATTTCGACACTAAGGTGTTGATTTTGTACTCCAAAATCGACATCTCAATATCGATTTTTATCTGTAAAATTCGACATGTACATGTCGACCGCATCTGCACGGGATTTAAAAAAATATAAAACAACTAAATTTCGACATTAAGGTGTCGAATATATGTCCATAAATTCGACACCTTAATGTCGAAATTTAGTATAGTTGGACTAATTTGCTAATAGTTAAAATTTCGACACTAAGGTGTCGATTTTGTACTCCAAAATCAACATCTCAATGTCGATTTTTACCTATAAAATTCGACATGTGCATGTCGACCGCATCTGCTCGGGATTTTTTTTGGAAAAACGATATTCTAGCTAAGAAACATATAAATGCATACATTTTTTGGTTCTTCCACCGTAAAATCTTCTATTTTGATGTCTTCTGACTCCATACTTGCCATCTTTGTAAGATTTGTTGAGTTTTGATGATTTTGACTATTTAGGTTTTGTGGGTTTATGGAGGAGGAAGGAGAAATGTTTTGTGGGTTTTGGAGGATGGAGAAGACGAGAGTTGGTTTTGTGGTTTTGTGATAGGGTTTTTTGTGTTTTTGAGTTTTTGGTATTGCACATTTGGAATTTTCTATTTTTAACAAGTAAGGGTATTATAGTATTTATACATTGAAAAATTTAATTTGGTCTTACACAAGTGGAATTAGTTTTGCGTATAGCCGCAACCTTTACATTATTTAGAGTGGTTAGCTACTAACTTAGGTGAATTGCAAAAACTGAAATGCTATTCACAGTACAAATTTTACTGACTTGTAGTCCAAACTCTTGGAGATTAAAGGAGCAATTTCAATAAGGATTTTCGGTAACAAATTACTTTATTACGTATATTTAACATTTTATTGAAAAAAATTCAAAAAACAAATATTTTCAATCCATTAGGTCTGATTTTCACTCCTACTCGAGATATAATTCGCAACTATAGATAGACATGATTTTTTTACCGAATTTTCCTGCTAATCGATTGTCCTAATGTAACCTACTGATTTGCTATCGGATGGTATGTACCAAAATATTTAGAAAATTCATGCCTTAAATATTACATGTTTCTGGGCATTTAAACTATATTTACGTGTTGACTTGTTTAAACAAACTGTAGAATCTTGATCCAAATACTAAACATAAATTGATAATAACTATTATCATAACATACCATATCAAAATTCGATATACCAAAAATTTTGGTACAGGACAAACAATAAGGAATTTCCAATATCAAAATCTTGGTAGTGGTAATTGTATAATGTGTTTCCTAGGACAAATGTACGAAATCCACCTCTTACTGTAGGAGGGTAAATGAGTTGAGTCGCCTCATAAGTCTGATGGGTTCAGACGAAAAATGCCAGAACTTTCTGATGAGTTTGAGCTTCAATCCTTTTTTAGTTATTTATTATACAACGATTCCACTCGCGACCTTCTTTAAAATTTTAAATAAATAATGTAAATATTATACACAATAATATGATAATAATAATGAATAATAATATAAATAATACGTACAAAAATATAATTAATAATTTAAGTTTGTATTTTATTTAATTATAATACATTTTTTGCAAAATATAAAAATAATAATATTACAATAAAAATTGAAAATTGAAAAAAATAAAATAAGTTGAAGCTCGAACTCGACAAACTTGACTTCAGTGCACCTCGTGAAATTTATTAAGCTCGATTAGTTTATAATCCTAGTTGTTGTTGGATTCATTTTGTTGTTGTTGCATCACGCATATATGTCAACATGTAGAATGGCGGCGGATATATGCAAGCCCACAAATCTCTTTGTATAAGACCATCAACATTAAAATACTAAATTACCCTTAATGAAATTCAAGAACAAATAAAAAATAGAAAAAAAACCCATTTCCTTTATGCAAGTCCAAATAAAATAAATCTACAAACACACCCATTATTTCAAAATTTAAAAATATTCTTCTTCTTCTTCTTCTTCTTCATCACAAACCCACCAAGAACCCTAAACACTAAAATAATCAAATAATCACCAAACATTCACAATGGAATCGGAAAACAAGGAGATGGTGGTTTATGAGGGTGGAAAACGTAAAGATATGTGTTAACCGTTTGTTTTAGCATGTGTGTCGTTTTTTTTTTCGAAAAAAAAGATCACTAATACAAAAAATTGGTATTCACAATCCGTTTTTTTTTTTTTTTTAGTTTGCGGATATCCCTGTAAGCTGATAATAATATTTTTATTTGCGGGTATGTAAACTTCTCTTTTACAAGTCTTTGTTCATGGTATGTCTCTTCCGTTTCCGTAAAATTAGTTATGGCCAACTTTCTATCAACTCTACGTTATGTGAAATTTGTGTTTTTTTTTTTTTTTTTTTTTTTTTCCGTTGCTGATTTATAGGAGCTATCTGGTCGGCTACGGATGCAGTGCCAAGAATGCCAAGGCTCTCTTCATCACGATGTGCTTTGCAATCAGGGACGGAACCAGGGGTTTCTTGGGGGCTGAAATATCGGGTAATTTAAGAGAATCTTTTTATTTTATTTTTATGGGCTAAAGTGTATAAAATTAAAAGTTTGGGAGGGCGAAAGTGCATTAACTAATATATAACTAACAAATAAAAATTGTTTAATAAAAAGATTCTTGGGAGGGCGGGGGCCACCCAAGGCATATACATGGGTACGCCACTGCCCCAGCGGCCCCCGTTTGCAATAGGTTAGTAGATAATAGATATGTCGTCATTGCCTTTAATTTATTTGTTACCTTTCGCCTCACAAATTGTTGGGATATTATTCCGTTGTTTCAGCTATTATATGACTTCTTAATTTATTTATAGCAATCGTTTAAAAGGGCTTTGGTTATTATGAGTGCATATCTTTATGTATAAATTATTAGTCGAGATTGCCCAATATTTTATCGGAGGAAAATAGCACAGAAGGATATGGTAGAGGCTAGGGTGCAACTAGAGCGATGGAAATCTTGTAATAAGGTTATTTTACGGTGCCTCATTCGTAAAGGACCTATTGTTTATGATTTGTGCCTTGTTTTATAGGTCAAGTTCTAAAACAGAGGAGAAAACACTTATAAGGGAATCTATCTTTTTTCTTTGTGAATCTTTTGTACATATATTTTTCCTTTAGAGTATATCATCAAAATACACAACTACAAATTTACCAAAGAATGCACGTAAAACATGGTTCATGAGCCTCATAAAAGTACTAGGTGATTAGTAAGTCCAAAAGGCATAACCAAATATTCGTAAAAGCCATATTTTGTTTTAAATGCAGTTTTCCACTTATCACCTTCTTTCATTCTAATTTGATGATAACCACTCTTCAGATCAATTTTAGAGAACACGCAAGACCCATGCAATTCATCTAACATATCATATAGTCTAGGAATAGGATGACGATACTTTACCGTGATATTGTTGATGGCTCAACAACCAACACACATCCTCCATGTCCCATCCTTCTTAGGTACTAGCAACACCGGAACTGCACAAGGGCTCATACTCTCCCTAATATGTCATTTCTCCAATAGCTCATCAACCGGCCGTTGAAGTTCCTTTGTCTCATCGAGACTACTCCGATAGGCTGGTCGGTTTGGAATTGTTGCACCGGGTATGAAGTCAATTTGGTGCTCAATTCCTCGAATTGGTGGTAATCCTGGTGGTACCTCCTCGGAAAAGACATCTTCAAACTCATGCAAAAGTGAAACAACATTGCTCGACAATGATCCGACAAGTTCGTTAGTACTCAAAGGCCTCCTTGTACAAAAGTACTATAAGGGGCTGTTGCGATAAAAAACTCTCTTGATCTCACTTGTTTTTTCAATGAAGTTGTATTTTTTCCCTCGTGCACTCTCATTTTTTTATCACTCTCTTTTGTTTTGACACATCTCTCCCTTTCTCTTTTCTTCTTTTCTTTTCTTTCAGTCTCACCATCTCTTTTTTTTTTTACACTTCTAACTATATTTTTATATCTTGAGTTGATCTTAAAGAACTTGTTATGGACTTAACGGTACCAGTGTCATGGGTTGCTTTTTAATGATAAAAGAGTACCTATTGGTGTACCCGTCATGTGTTGCTCGGCGGTCGTACTGCCATGGTCTCCCCAATAGGACATGGCATGCTTGCTTAGGCACCACATCACACAACACTTCATCCTCATACCTGCCAATGGAGAATGCCACTAACACTTGCTTTGTCACCTTTATTTCTCAGTATTGTTTAGCCACTGAAGTCGGTATGGTCGAGCATGCCTCAAGATAGGCAACCCTAATTTCTCAACTAATTTAGTACTTGCAACATTAGTGCAACTCCCACCATCAATAATAACGCTACAAACCTTACCATTTACAAAACAACGAGTATGAAATAAGTTTTCTCGTTGATTGTTCTCTTCTTCTTTACCTTGTGCACTAAGAGCTCGCCTTGCCACTAATAACTCTCCCTCTGCAGCATATTGCCCTTCGTATGTATCTCTAAAAGATGGTAACTCATCTACCTCGTCTTCCTTTTCATCCTCCGATTCGATCTTCCCTTGGGCATTTATCACCATAACTTTTTTGTTCGAACACTCACTAGCTATGTGTCCCCTGCCATGGCACTTGAAATATTTCATATCTCGATTCTTAGAAATGGAGGGTTGTGTGTTACCTAGTTTGAATGTTGTCGCTGGTTTGGCATCCTTAGAAGGTTCGAATTTAGGTTTGGTTGATGGCCATTCATCCCGTTTAGGTGCTGCCTTCCACGAATTTGAAGTGGTTGCACCTACTCCCTTCTTAGCCAAATTCCTCCGCTTCAGTTGTTGCTCAACTTTGATAGCCTGGTGCACCATATCCGTCAACTCCACGTAGTGTTGCATCTCCACGACATCTGCTATTTCGCGATATAAACCATGTAGTAATCTAGCCATGGTAGCTTCCCTATCTTCTTGTACACTTGCTCGGATCATAGCAACTTCCATCTCTTTATTGTACTCATCAACGCTCCTTGATCCTTGAGTTAGGCGTTGTAACTTATTGAACAACTCTCTGTGGTAGTAGTTTGGAATGAAACGTTTCCTCATGATGGCCTTCATGTAATACCTCTACTGATATCATGATGAATTAATCTAATTAAAGAAGATTGCTCAACAAAAGTCTGAAACATTCACGTAATACTCAATTTAAAATTTTTGATAAATGTCCTCTTGGGAAAGGAGTTATATACTTAGTAAAAATATAGTAATTATTTTATTTGTCATTTGAGAAGTTCAAAACTATTTTATTTATAAAACCACCCCAAAAGAAATCTGTTGTTCTCGTTGCAATTTTGAAAATACTAGAAAGTCCTTTTCATTTATAACACTTAAATTCTTCAAAGTTTGAAAGAAATCCCAATCTCTGGTACCTAAACGAAATTAGTAACTTAAACGAAATAAAACCAGAAATTTAACATATAAATATATATATATATATATATATAGATCGAAAAGACATAGTTATATCTTACATAAGGAAAAATGGTATTTCCGACTTACGACAAGCAATTTACCATTAGAGTTATAGAACATCGGACCCTACTATATACATAACAAAAGAGGGGGCCCGATTTATACGTAGTCTAGTCTAATCATCATCATCCTCCGAAGGGAGGATCATGTAGAAAATAGCAAGAACGGTGTCCAAAATCCTAGTAAGAAGTAAACATAGATAAAACCACATAACCAACATCAAAACAATCGAAAGTTCTTCCATATGAGTAATCTGGCCGGAGTCTCTTGTCAACACTGAATCAACCCGACTCGTCGAAACTATCTTAATTATCTGCAAAATAAACAAATCTGTGTGAGCCTTGATAGACTCAGCAAGAATTTCGAACATTAACGAACTATAATTAAGAATCGAACAACATAACATATATAGATATAAGGTGCTTTTATAATCAGGTCAGCACAATAAAATTAGTAATCGTATAAATATTACAACTTTTGTAGTTATAACGATTCTATAGCTTTTATAATCTGCATATTAGTTTCTTTTCTTATTTAATCCCCATGACTCCTTAATCTGCAAGAATATTCACATAACAAACATAGATGACAGATATGGAAATATAATTTGGATCCATTGGGAATTCAATCAGAATTTCAATAAGAAACGTCGATTTCTGAACCCGATCGACATGGAATCAAACCACACATTTTTATTCTATAGTTAGAGCACCGGTCCCCCATGCTCGTGTTTATTCAATATCTACTCTGAGTGATTTCCCAATATTTTTGAGTTTTCGAAAAATGATGCAAATGGTTAGACGAACGATCATCAATCTTATTATTACCCTAATTACCGCAATTAACGATTAAAATATACTTCATATACACCATATAATCAACATTGCACTTACACATGATTAAAAAAGTACTGTATAATAATGCATGTACGCATCTATATAACAACACATAAATTTTAGACTTGGATCTTTAAGCTTCCTAACATGCACTTATCTAATACTTCCATGCACGGCTAATAAATTCCTATATGACATTTAACAAGTTTAAATTTCCAGATTTCGATTTTAATTAGGATAAAAAGATTGATTTCAACTTTGCCTAGATTTTGAGAAATCTTTGAGGATTAATACCTGTAGAAATTATATAGAAGGAAAATTTTCAAATTTCTAAAATCTTTGGCTTAATAAGCAAAATTATATTTTTCTTTCAAACATATATTTACATATATAAAGATATTCAATAGGAATGCAAGTAAGAGTTCGAATCTTGCCTGGACTGAGATTTAGAAGAAGAAAATGACTAGAAACCGGAGAAAATACGCATGCAACACAAGATCTTCAAATCTTCTTAAACGATACCAAGATTAACAAGGAATTTCTGGCCGATTGAGATAAACCGAGACAGAGTGATATGAACACGGGGTGACGAGAGGTTTCTCGAGGTACTTGGGGTTGGATTGTGGTTAATATTTTGGAGAGATTTTTATGTCTTCCTTGAGAATAAGAGGTTTGGTATTTATATATATTTGCAGAAGAAGAAGAAGTTGAGAATTGGATTTCCTGGAAATTTCAAATGCCGTGAAGGAGGAGTACAGAAATTTTGGTCTTCTTCCTTAACTAGGGAGAGGGTAAATCTCGGTTTTTGTGAAAGGAAGGAATAATGAATTTTCATAGAAATTCTAATACTGCTTAATAGGAGGTACAAGTGTATGTAAGATGAGGTATAATACTAAAAAGCATGCCTTTTAAAATTAAAGTAAGGCAATATAACCCAATAGGAAATTCAATATATTTTTCCTAATTACTCTCTACACCACTAAGTGCAATTCCCTAGGTGAGAGTTAGCATGGTAAGTTTCTATATAAAAGCTGGCAGTCTGATTCAATTCCCTAAGTAATATATTAAGAATGTCTTATCCCTATAATGTGGTCAATTAGACAAATAAATAAATTACACTTATTAATTTCCTACTTGGGAAAGAAGTATACCCGTAGATGTATACATATATTCTTAAGTGTTCAAAGTATATACATACCTATATATATATATATATATATATATATATATATATATATATATATATATATATATATATATATATATATATATATATATATATATATATATATATATATATATATATATATATATATATATATATATATATATATATATATATATAAATACTCAATAATTGCAATTAAGTCTAATTATTGTTAATTTGTTAGTTCATGTAAATTGGAATAAGCCATGCATGAATGAATGATGAACCTAATAAAATGATAAAAATATAATTATATGAAAGGGTGACAAGGAAATATGAAAAGGTGACGAGGAAGTGGGGTGTTACACTTCATCTCATCCCATATGTCAACAGATTGCTCATAATTTCTCCTCATTTCCTTCGACAATTGATCCCACCAAATAATAGCATAATCAGTGGTTTCAATTGCAACAAGTTTTACCTTTTTGTTTTTGGAGTAGTTATGACATTCGAAGACCATTTCTATCTTTTTCTCCCATTCTAGATAAGCTTCCCATTTGCCTTGAAATGGCGGAATCGTCACATTGATGCTTCCCAAATCGTCATCTTGCCTAGGCCTTCTTCCATTGTTAGAACCTTTATATCCACGTCCAAACCTTTCTTCATTCATTGGACGTTCATCGAGCTCCTCTAATTCTTCTTCATCTTCAACATCACCCCATTGTGCCCTTGCTTGCACTCGCCTAGATGGGTGTTGCCTCTTTGTTGTCTCCTCCTTCAATTTGTCCATATTTTCATGAATTTGCTCCAACTCCATTCTCATCAGCCGCCTCATCTCGCTCACCAATGCTTGCATTTGGAACTTTGAAATGCCTGGTTGTTGCCCCTCTTCGGTTGAATTATCTCCTCCGTGTTGTGACATGTTATGAGATCTGTAAGATTATGTTAAAGAACCTCACAAACACTCCCACACGTATTTCCCTCAATATGATGTCACTCACACACGTAACTCAATCGTCTTTTACACTCTTATATTCTCACCACTCTGCCTTTTTCTGCTCGTTGTATCTTATTTTCACTCTTAATTAAACTCAAGAACAACTGAAAATCAAATAGCAATTTAAAGTGAGAATCAATCAACAAATCACAAGAATCAAGAATTAATTCCTAAGGGATTGATGCAAGTAATCTATATAGAAAAAAGTGCTAAAGAATATGGAAAATCTAGGATAATAAGAATAGAGATACCGTATCAAAGATTACGCAGATATTTTCTTTCCTTTCCTTTTTTTTTCCTTTTTTTTTTCTTTTTTTTTTCTTTTTTTTCTTCTTTCTTTGAGCAATAAATACAAAATTACAAGATAAATTGAAACTTGCCTTTGAAACCAAGGCTTTGAATACCAACTGATATGAACTACGCCAACATGTGACGAAATCCAATAACAATATATGGTTTTGGAACCCCAAGACTTCCCAATGAAACAAGTTTGTCAAACCTTGACCCAATGATTAGTAAATCACGAACCAAGTTTACAACGGATACGAAGACGCCACGCCAAGAATTCAAGAATTTTGATGATAAGTCTGATTGTTTGAACGCCACAAGATAACTTGATAAGTTCAAAAGCTCTTTCAAGATAGAAAGAAGAATACTAATATCTCACAAAAATGATTCCCTAATTGATTGTTGAAACTTACAACTTAGCCCCTTTATATAGGGTTCAATATTCTCCAACCTATTTCAATAAACTAAGAACAGGGAATTATTATCTATCTAATCAAATCAGTCACAAATCAGTCCATCTAACTAACAATTATTGTTTTAAATTAAGAAAACATCTAAATCAGAATCTTGATATTCTAATGCTCAAATTGCATAAACGAAGGACTCTCCAAAGGGTGAAAAACATGTGTATCCTTGGTTGCACAAATGATAAACCGTCCAAAGCCTTGAAAAACATGATTGCTTCTGTTAGACCCTTCCATAACTGATATCTTTGTGATTGACTTCCCTCCAATCTGATTAGGATCCATTTGAATTGTGAATGGACTTGTACATGGATTTGAACTCATATTTGGCCTCCAATTGTTTGCTATCTCAACTTTTTCGTGAATCAGCTCATGCAATGCTTTCTTGAAACGCTTGGTTCTAAGCCTTGTGATTGGTCCGCTTGGCAATCTTAGTGGCTCTTGGTGGACTTCTTCTCTTATGGTTCCATTTGCATCAGTTTTGTCAAACAAGACTTCTAGCGGATGATGTGGTAGATGCTAGTTATGTGTCACGGACTTGAACCTCGATCAAGTAACGTTCGATACTTACGTTCCTCTCGCTTACTCGAACTTCACCGTTTGCGAAAATGCTAAGCCAGCCTCACTTGGAAGTGCTCAAGTATGTGTGCAGGTGTTTAAGAAAGAACATTAGTGTTAGAGAATGCTTTATTGCTTTGGATTTTTGGATAATTTGCAAATGGATGAGCTACCCATACATATACAACTCCACCGCCTCAATAAACCGTGGTACCATATTGATCTAATAGTTAGAAGATGTCCTCTAGAACACTCTAGGATTTCCTACCAATACATATACAACTGTGTATTCTGGAAGATCTTTTAAAATCCTTTTAGAATTCCTACAAATATACACTTGACCCTAAATTGGCCATCTTTAATTGGACTTGCTTGTTTGATGGATTATACTAAGCTTTATTGGATCCATGGAAAATGGGGCGGCTCGTGACATTCTCCCCACCTAATTCGGCGACGTCTTGGTCGTCTCGAATGCCTCGATGATGTCCGCTAATTGCCAAAATTGGGAAGCCCCTTCCATTAGATTACGTATCGTGTGCTCGGTTGCACATCTAATCGACGAATGATATGTCTCTCTGAATACGACTTCCACCTCCTTGTTGCAAAAATGAATGGATGGAATGTATACGCCAAAAAAATCAAATATTTGGGATGTGATTGCCAAAAAATTAAAGTTCAGTTACTAAAGAAAATGCCGAACGGAGCCACGGAGGGCGGGAATATTGATAAATAAGTAAAAGAAAAAAAAAAAACAAAAAAAAAACAAATGGCAAATAGGCCCGTGACAAAAGGCATGTAACTCAAGAGAGACATCCTACTTTTTTGTCTTGAAAACATATTCACCTCATTTAAACTTATTTGCTAATAAGGAAAACTCTTTCATATATACCAAAATTACCCTCAACTCCATGAAATCCTAATTCAACTCCAATTTCATGATTTACACCTCAATTTAGCCAAATTTCACCAATGAACAAATTTTGCCCCTTATTCTAATTTTGACCACCACCGCCGGTCTCTGACGTTGACCTTTTATTTTAATAACTAATTTTCATTAATATTACTGACTTGGCCTTCAATATTGCAATATTATTGTCTCAGATAGTAATATTACATACAAAGATAGTAATATTATTGTTAAAGACAATAATATTACTGTCCTAACTATAATATTACTGTCTCAGCCAGTACTATTGTTGTTAACACATAATATCTATGTATTAATTAATTTTACCGTCTTGGCCTCTAATATTGTTGTCTCCAACAGTAATATTACTGTTTGATACAGTAATCTTTATATATAAAAGAAATGTTTTGCCCAGAAACCCTAGAAGCAGTTTTGTAAAATATTTGTAAACCCTAAGGGCATATTTGTCTGTTCAATTTTGAAGTTATTGTTAGTATTTTTTTTAATGCTTTTGGTTCGAATTTCTTTCTGACGGTTTATTACAATATAGAGACCAAAAGAAAAAAAAAACAAAACAAAAAAAAATAGAAATAAAAAACTAGTTGCACACAAATTTAAATATGCTGGAAGGTTTTTATTTTCTTTTTCTTTTAATATTTTTTTAGAGCTTGTTTTACTCCATATTTTTCTTTAACGTGTTTACAAAGAACTGCCTTCACAATCCCTCATTGATTGTGACCGGTTAAACCTACCGTTTGGCGGATTTGTATTTCCACGATAAAAACCTAGCAGTTTTCTTTTCAATTTTTTCATCTCAATTTACTTTGAGCGGTTTATCGCTATCTCCACGATAAAAATCACAGCAAATTAGGGAAGTAGTTTATAAAAAAAGAAATAAAACTTCCCTGAAGATAAACGATTGTTCAAGAAAGGAAAAAACTGCTTTTCAAAGGGATGGGGCCATGGAGGCGATGGATTTCGCCTTTTGGTGCAAGAAAACTGTTTTTCTATATATATATATATATATATATATATATATATATATATATATATATATATTGATATACCTAATTGGGCCGACCCAATGGGCCCACAATTTGTCTAATAATTGGCCCGCTACATAAAAGCCCAAACACCTTCAGAATAAGGCTTTGGCCCAACAAAATAAGCCCAACCCAATCAACGACCTACAAATAGAGGCTTTTATTCATTTGTTAAGGTACGTTCTATTATTCACAAGTATTCTAGAGTGCATATTCTCTCTACCATCTCTACGATCCGTCCATCTGACTTGAGCGTGTGTTCATTTCGCAGGGACCTCGGGATCATCAAATTGGCAAGCTACTGATCCGCTTTGCTCTTCTAGCTTGTTTACCACATTACCCCAGATGATCTAAGTAATTAACATCATCATTTTAGCACCGTCTGTGGGAATGCAAACCAGATCACGTAGCCAGCAAAATCCTCATGAGTCATCCGCTCGGAGAGAATGACACAGCTAACAACCTCCCGATCTGCGGAGGCTCTGGCTTGCCACCTCCTCCCCGTACTTAGCATCATCATATATATATATATATATATATATATATATATATATATATATATATATGTTTGTGATTTTCATCACCATGCGTACTGTTTATTTGTTCCTTCTTTCATCTTTGGAAGTATGTCCACAAAAAGGACATAATCTATATTAACAAACAAACGAGTTTATTAAAATTGTTGGTAATTATTTATCTTTTTCTACAACAATTATTGATTCATAATGACTTCTGATTTAATTTGGGTTTGTATTTGTTGCAGGCATGGATTCCGCATATTCAAAGAGGAAGAAGAGCGCATTTTATGTGGAAGAAACATAAAAATTCTTTCGACTCTTATAGGGTTGTACATTCTTATGATGGTCAATAATTACTGTAAAATTTGTAGGTATAAAGTGAGAATTTATATTGTTCGAGCAAAAATAAATTTGGAGTACTGATGTTTGAGCAAATTATCATTAGTTCCATATTTTGTTGTTGTGGAAAGACATTTAATTTGTAAAAAAAAATATTTTCGACATATGCTAGGTGGTTTCATATTCAATTTATTTTGCTATTTATTTTTGTTGTTACAAATTGCAGTTTGTATGTTGTTAAATTGTATTTTGCATTTTGTTATTGCAACTAGCATTTTGTTGATACACCTTAGGGGAGACAGGCGTTAGGCTAAAAGAAAAAGAAAAAAAAAAAGACGTGGGGGAGAGGAGTGAGGGTGGGAAGTTGGAGAAGAGAGAGGGGTGAGAGATAGGAAAATTGGAAGAGGGAATATAGTGAAATATGGGATTTTGTTTATATTTTACATAGTTAATGATCTTAATATAAATACTAATTGAGGGTAAATATGTCAGTAGGGTAACAATTTAATTTAATTTGTATTAAAATTTTAGTCAATGGACCTATGCTATAATCAACTAACAAAATGGATCACATCTATATAAGTTCTAAATGAGGGACTCCAGCCAATTCTCCCAAAAAAAAAAAAAAAAAAGGTTACTATCAAAATGAGCTGTGGCTGGCGGTTGAAGTCGTGGCATGAGTGGTGGTTGAAGGCGGCCCCGTGCGAAGCAGCAAAATCTCACTACTGAAGACGACCAAGCATGGATAGAGATAAACTTTTAATTATAAGAGGAAGATCATATTTTGCCCTCTAATCTAGGGGTGTAAATTGGAACCTAATTTTCGATTTTCGCCGATTTCCATTTGAATTTTTCCCATTTGAAACAATATTTTTCAACCCAAATTCCGATTTTCCGATTTTCGATATTTCCGAAAATTTTTGGATTGGAAAATGAAATGTAATGGACAATTTGATTTCGAAATTGATTTTAATTTCCAAAGAATTCTAAAAATTAGGATTTTTTTTCCTCAAAAATTAGACTTTTTTTTTTTATTTGAGGAGAAAAACTGTTAGAATTTATTTCGTGCAGATATAAATTATTTGTGTCAGATTCAGTTTTTTTTTCATTACTGTTGCGTGAAGTGTTGCAACAGTTCGTGAAGCAGTTCGTAAAAACAGAAATAAACAAGACACAAATTTTAATGTGGTTCGGATACAATCGTACCCTACATCCACGGGGACCTGCAAATAAAATTTACTAATTTTTAGTTTTACGAATACAATAGTAGGACTTAATCAAAATACAAAGACTCCCTTTTTGTTGACGCCGTTCTTGTATACTACGCTGAATTATAAATCTTCAATTTGCAGCACGTCCCTTGCTCCGCATGGTTGAACTCCCTTCAAACGGCGGATCGACCTCCTCCCGAGATCTGTTTAAGCCCCTCTCCCGAAGAACCGATCTTCTTTTTGTATAGAAGAAGCAAACTTGTGATACTCGTTGAATCTTGGTGTCTTCACCACAAAGCCTTGAAGCCGATATATTTTCTATGAAAATCACGTATCACGATGGAGCAATAAAAACGAGAGAAAAAAAATATTTTCTCTGAACTCTTCTCTCGATAAAAGACCTCCGAATAATAACACCAGAAGCTGCTTATATATTGCATCTTATGAGAAATCTGATTCATGTGAAAGACAAGAATTACATCAGGAAAGGACTTCTCATATACGTATAATAAAATATCTTCTTGACTTATCAAAACACTACTTCCCTTATCACCACATCAATTAATATAATATTAATAAAAATACCAAGGAAACAAATCTTCTTGATACGTCTTGTACAAGTCCAAGATTTGTTGGACTATTTCATATTAATAGGCTTTCATAATAAATAAAAAATAATTAATGACAAATTAAAGAATTAAACTAAACAAGGAGACTTCTCTTTTGTGTTTCACGGTAGATAAGGACTTGTTGCACAAGTCTTTACTCATCCCTTGTTTATTAGAATCCAAATAGATTCTAACAATCTCCCCCTTTGTCATTTATTAATTTTTGTCATTTTCTCCCCCTGAATAAAATACCTGAAAATAAAACAATCAGATGATAGACGGAAACAATAAAACTAAGGATCATCCTCAGCATTAAAGGCACAGCCAACAACGAGAGTGGCATCAACTGCTGCAATAGAAAGTGCCACAGTTTCAACAACTGTTCCCACAGTAGTGGCTTCGGCAGGTAGTTCACAACGGAGTCAGCTCCCCCTGCATATGTATCTTCCACTGTGAATGATCCTTAGGCAGCTCCCCTTGTAAATGACTTCATTCTTCCCCTTTGCTTACTTGGCTTTGTAGACTTGGAGGGCGACGTGGTAAATCACCCACGTGATAAAAGACTCAGCAAATAACGTCGGCATTATAACTCCTCCTTTTATATTCCTGTGAAGACCTAAACCAATTAATGACAATAAACATCTCCATAGAATTCCACTTGGTGTTGTTGACTTAAAATCCCACCGAGATTCTAACACTCTCCCCCTTTGGCATTGATTGGTCAGAATATTTACTCCCCCTAAATATATGATAACTACATGAACAAGGGTTAGCAAATTCAGAATAACATCTGCACATATAAACTGTTGCAACAGTTTATCAAACAGTTCAGCAGATAGTGTAAACCGTAAATAAACCATAGTTCCAAAATAAAAGCAGATAATTCGTTCAGATAAGCACGAGATAAAAGGATATGCAGTAGCAGAAACAACTTCTCTGCACAATGCTTATTATTTGTCCTATATTTCTGCCCAGCAACTGTCTGATGCACTGTAGCAACAGTTGTCGGAACTCCCCCTGTGTTCATGCCATCGTTACTGTTCTTTTCTCCCCCTTTCTGGGCAATCACCATGCATAGATAACGCAACATGGACTAATGATCTTGATGATTCGAGCAAGCTGTTCAAACACTTAACGAAAAGATCAAACGAAGAGAGAATCTTGAAAGTAAGTGAGAAGAATCACCATACATAACATGCACACAAAGTCACAAACTCACAACTCAATACCACACGATAATTGCAATGCGAAAATCAAAGGATAGTGAAATCAAATCCAACATTAAATAACAAAGACTACAGACTTTGCCAAACTTCATAAGAAACAATAAAATGTGAGGAGTAAGCCCAATCGATCCGGTTGCAACAAAAGATCAAGTTTAACCGGCACATAAACAAAAATCCCGTCTCTCTCTCTCTCTCTCTTTTTTTTTTTGTTTTTTTTTTTTTTTTTAAATAATGCCTAATGCAAGAAAAGAAGTAAACATGAAAAATAAACATGGGTGAAGAGACATATGTGAATAGGATATTGCATGGACAAACAAAACATATGGGATTTATCTTCACATTTACGACAAGCGCAATCCCCAAAAATCCGACTGCCAATGCAACCAATAAACTTAATAATCCCAAGTCAAGCACAAATATGCTCTTATTAGGTAGCGTACACACACGTCTAATGGTAACTTTTTCCCATGAAAAACAGAGCAATTAAAAGGAACGAGATTATGCTGGTCGTGCAATGTGTAGTCCCCTGGGCTTTCTAATTGAGCTTTGTAGTAAGTGTTCGGTCAAGTGGTTTACTGGCTCGACTCAACTAGGCTTCGAACTATTCACTGACCATATATATAATTTATATTGGTCGTGCAATGTGTAGTCCCCTGGGCTTTCTAATTGAGCCTTGTAGCGAGCTTTCGTCCACGTGATTTACTGGCTCGACTCAAAAAGGCTTCGAACTATTCACTGACCAAATGGATGTAGATATATATATATATTAGTAACAGTAGTTCAAGAGTAGCTTTCACTCATTAAAAGAGGCAGCTTTTCCCTATAAAAACATCCAACCATGACAAGACTATTCAGAGAAATAAATAAGTTGGAGCCTTTTAAGTAATCATTTTGGGAATTGGTGAAGTTCTACCCCCACAAAGATTAGAAGTACATGAAGCATCAAATTCACATTTGTCTCAATCAGATGCAGTATCCTTAATGCAGATCCTATATGAGATGCAAAAACATATGAAGTGTCCTACCACTAAAAGTTGCAAGTCTGGACACACAAACTGTTGCAACAGTTCATGCAACTGCATCAGATTAAGCAACATAAATTCCCAGCGATTTTCGCAAGGAATCAAATCTCTGTGCATCAAGGGTTTTTGCAAAAGCATCAGTTAATTCATTCTCCGTTGCAGCATAATCAATTGAGACAACCCCCTTTTCAACCAAGCCCCTTATGAAAAGATGACAAATATCAGTAAGCTTAGTTCTCGAATGCTGAATTGGATTCATAAACTTATTTTTCGCATACAAATTATCACAATTCAGATTACCAAGTTTTTTATTCCCCAAACTAGCTTTGTCACCAGAACTGTTGGAACAGTTAGTACTATCATCACATGAGTTTAAAGAAGTAATGGCAGATAAACAATTAAGATCAGACTTCTTTACCCAGATTTTTTGTTGAGTTTTATTCACTAAATCAACCTTTATCTTGGGTTTTTGAGACGACGCACAAGTGTGATCAATTTTAGCGGAAAGTGGTGAGCGGGCCATTATTCTTATAACCATTTTCAAGTACTTAAAACACCTGGGTCGTATATGACCAGGAACATGACAAAAATGACAGATAGGAACAAAAACTTTTCTTTGAAATGGCTGTGTTGGTGCAACTTCGCAGCAGTCTGTGAAACAGTGGATTGCTTAACAAAATTGATTTTTCTTTTAGGATTTTCTTTCTGTTTCGATGCACCAGTAGATAGATGGTTACCCCCTATACCTATACGACAGTAGTTCGGCTGATTTTTGTTCAAAATTTCATTCAAAGTTACTCTACTAGTATTAAACTTAGAAATAACATCTTGGGTTTGAGCAAATTTAGCCTTCAAGCTATCTATTTTTCTACTATAAGAAATAACATTTTGTTCAAGAGTAGAAATTCTTACCTTCAACACTTTATTTTCCTCTATGAGAACATGCTTATCATTTTCAAGGCGCTTATTTACCTCAGATACTTCAAGCCACTTCCGGTACATTTTTTCATATACATCTTTCACCTCTTCGAGGGTTGGCTCTTCATCATCACTACTGCTCTCAGATTCACCTGCAAAATTAAATGGTGAAGTCAGACTATTGTCCTTATTTAAAGATAATTCATCATACCTGAAATCTGTCGGACAGACTGTTTCAACAGTTCCCTCGGTTCTGCTCATCGAAGTAGTACCACTGAATGCCATAAAGTTAGTGGTTTGATCTCCTTTGTTGTTCTCATCCTCATCACTGTCCTCTTTATCACTCCAAACAGTGGTGAGTGACATCTTGTTTTTCTTCAAAGTGGTCGCACACTCGGCCTGAGTATGTCCAAAACCCCCACACTCTCGACATTGCTTTCTCCTAGACTTTGCATCACCAAAATAACCATTATTAGAAAACTTTTTAAATTTGTTAGGGTTAACAGACTTACCTGATTGAGAGGAATTTTCTCTATTTTCAATTTTTTGACGCAGGCTTTCGAGGTTATTTGACATAATTGCTAAGGATTCTTCAACATCAATGTCACACTCATGAAATGTTTGGCCTTGTGAGATGCCATGGGAAGCTTCAGCTTGGAATGCCACATTCTTCACCTTTTTCTTTTCTCGAATATTTGCTCTAAAATTCATTTCTTAGGTTTGCAGTTTACCCATGAGTTCATCTAGCTTTAGCGTATTGATATCTCTCACTTCTTCGATTGCTGCAACTCTGTAAGCGAATCTTTCTGGTAATGAACGTAGTGCCTTTCTTACCAACTTTGTTTCCGAGTATTGTTCACCTAGTGCATACGATTCATTTGAAATATCACACAGCTTAGCGTGGAAATCAGCAATCGTCTCGTCCTCCTCCATATGAAGACTCTCAAATCTCGTGGCTAGCATCTGCAGCTTAGATGTTTTAACAGTTGATGTGCCTTCATACGTCACTTGTAGGATCTCCCATGCCCTTTTTGCTGATTCACATGATGCTATCAGTTTGAACTGATTATCACCAACGCCACTGAAAATTGAGTTTATCGCCCTTGAGTTGTAATTGGCAAGTAATATCTCTTCATTAGTCCATGCTTCTTCTGGTTTTACCGTTTGCATACCATCCGTTCCTTTAGCCATGGGCGGGGTCCAACCAGTCACGATAGCACGCCAAGCTCGTTCATCAACGGACTTGATGAACATCTTCATCTTCGATTTCCAGTAAGAGTAATTTGATCCATCCAAGAGAGGTGGTCGTACTGTAGACGCTCCTTCACGATGAAGCATATCTGCACAAAACAAATTAAAAAATTAAATCCCAAAATCTCACTAAGTGTATCTAGTGACAGGCTCTTGATGCCAATTGTTAGAATTTATTTCGTGCAGATATAAATTATTTGTGTCAGATTCAGTTTTTTTTCATTACTGTTGCGTGAAGTGTTGCAACAGTTCGTGAAGCAGTTCGTAAAAACAGAAATAAACAAGACACAAATTTTAATGTGGTTCGGATACAATCGTACCCTACATCCACGGGGACCTGCAAATAAAATTTACTAATTTTTAGTTTTACGAATACAATAGTAGGACTTAATCAAAATACAAAGACTCCCTTTTTGTTGACGCCGTTCTTGTATACTACGCTGAATTATAAATCTTCAATTTGCAGCACGTCCCTTGCTCCGCATGGTTGAACTCCCTTCAAACGGCGGATCGACCTCCTCCCGAGATCTGTTTAAGCCCCTCTCCCGAAGAACCGATCTTCTTTTTGTATAGAAGAAGCAAACTTGTGATACTCGTTGAATCTTGGTGTCTTCACCACAAAGCCTTGAAGCCGATATATTTTCTATGAAAATCACGTATCACGATGGAGCAATAAAAACGAGAGAAAAAAAATATTTTCTCTGAACTCTTCTCTCGATAAAAGACCTCCGAATAATAACACCAGAAGCTGCTTATATATTGCATCTTATGAGAAATCTGATTCACGTGAAAGACAAGAATTACATCAGGAAAGGACTTCTCATATACGTATAATAAAATATCTTCTTGACTTATCAAAACACTACTTCCCTTATCACCACATCAATTAATATAATATTAATAAAAATACCAAGGAAACAAATCTTCTTGATACGTCTTGTACAAGTCCAAGATTTGTTGGACTATTTCATATTAATAGGCTTTCATAATAAATAAAAAATAATTAATGACAAATTAAAGAATTAAACTAAACAAGGAGACTTCTCTTTTGTGTTTCACGGTAGATAAGGACTTGTTGCACAAGTCTTTACTCATCCCTTGTTTATTAGAATCCAAATAGACTCTAACAATCTCCCCCTTTGTCATTTATTAATTTTTGTCATTTTCTCCCCCTGAATAAAATACCTGAAAATAAAACAATCAGATGATAGACGGAAACAATAAAACTAAGGATCATCCTCAGCATTAAAGGCACAGCCAACAACGAGAGTGGCATCAACTGCTGCAATAGAAAGTGCCACAGTTTCAACAACTGTTCCCACAGTAGTGGCTTCGGCAGGTAGTTCACAACGGAGTCAGCTCCCCCTGCATATGTATCTTCCACTGTGAATGATCCTTAGGCAGCTCCCCTTGTAAATGACTTCATTCTTCCCCTTTGCTTACTTGGCTTTGTAGACTTGGAGGGCGACGTGGTAAATCACCCACGTGATAAAAGACTCAGCAAATAACGTCGGCATTATAACTCCTCCTTTTATATTCTTGTGAAGACCTAAACCAATTAATGACAATAAACATCTCCATAGAATTCCACTTGGTGTTGTTGACTTAGAATCCCACCGAGATTCTAACAAAAACTTATATTGATTAGACAAAATTAGCAAAAAAGTCTGGAAGAGATGAACCTTCCAAGCAAAGAGAGATGAAATTCGTAGTGAGAAGGTGGGCAAAAGCATTATACAATTTGTTGCTTAATTTGGTTGACAAAAATATAGGGCGGTAAAGGCTGAGATGAATCCATTTCGACGCAGAAACGATCATACCGTCCCCTAGATAATGAGTTAGTATGGACATCCATTTTGATTGGGTGACGGATAGCCTTCGTAATCTTGAACAAATCGTTCATGTTGTAAAATTCTATTGGTAGTTCAAGGAGTTGGATCCAAAGTATAATTTTCGGTTTCTATTTAGCGAAAATTCGGAAATTGGGCTGCAATTGATGGATAGCAAGATAATATTTTTACATAAACCAAGGTCCGCCTGCAAGAGCAAGGAAGTATTCCTCTGGATTGTCGAATTTAACGATGCAAAATCCTTGTCCAAGATCCATAGTAAACAATTTATGCTTGGTTTTCTATATATTTTTTAAGTCTAATTAGCTATATCGCTAGCTAATAGATCTTTTAAAACCAACAGTTTGGATGATTAAAGCTTTCTTCCGTGGGTTTCTAATTTCTTTTAATTCTGAGTCTGAAAAGTTAATTTGAGGTACATTCGTCTCTAGAGGTTCACTGCGCTCCTCTGGCTGGTTAGCGTCGTATAATTATCTGTGGTGGTTTTAATTTAATTGACTCAATTGAGATGGAGAAGCCGGACAAGTCATCACTTGAACAGTAACATAATAACATTTGAGAAGGTGTTGTACTTAAAAAAAAAATTGATATTATTTTACAGAAAAACAAACACGAGAGACTTTAATCGAAACAAAATATTTTGATTTCATCTCAAATAGTAATAATTTTCAAGGACTTTTCTCAAATTGAAAAAATAATATTAAATTAAGAAAAAAAAAACTCAAAAGAAAATGGTGGGAAAAGACAATTATTGAATAATTTAGGGGAGGAAAAAAAAAAGTAGGCAACAAGCACCGAATCCTTGCAATTCTTGAAAACCAGGAGCTAGGCTAAACACCGAATATATAACTCGCAGGAATTTTACTGACAAATCACTCTTCATTAAACCCTCTCACAGAAGGAAAATAAAAAATAAAAAATTAATCACTCCGGCGGCAACTCTCTGTCTCAGGCAAAATTGTAAAAAGCGGTAATCGGTTTGGAGGCGGTCAGACACCAACTCTCGATTAATCGGTGCGCCGGTGATAAATCGGAAATAAATCGGTTTAGAATTTAATATAATATGTTTTTAGATATTATTTATAAATACTCAAAACATATATAAAAATATATATGTAAACGTAGTTATATCTCCATCATGTATATATCCTAATAACATAATAAACATTTATTAATAATAAGATCATTAAATATCCTCATAAAATATAAATTAGAAAGGCAATTTTTTTGAATTTACATTTATTCTTGAACATTTCTGGCATAGATCATTAGTTCTTTAACAATAACACTTAACATGGTACAAATAAAGCTTAAATTTATACTTTTTTTTTTATTAAAATCTCAACTTTTATTTTGAATTAGAAAAATAAGAAAATAAAAGACCGATTTTTGACCCATTTTTGGTCGATTTTTGATTGAATTTTTGCCGATTTTTGCCACCGAAGTTTAACCCTCTTTAAAGGTTTGACCGTCTCAGACCGCCTAAAACCGCCTCACATAAAAAAATTCTAGTTTTTGTATGATTCCGTGTTTGGTTTGTTGGAACATATTTGAAAGGTGCTTTGATATGATGGTCTTGAAATACTCTTTGATGTCCTTGTGGTTACGAATGGCAATGGGGCGGGTTTTGCAATTCCCATCCCCGCCCCGCTATGGAAATCCTCAACTCTATTTCAGTCAAAGTTCTCGAACTTTATAAAAAGAATCCCTATATCCGCCCCATAAAATCCCAATGGGTATTGAGGCGGGTAAAACTCTCCGTCTATTTTTTTTCTTATTTTTTTTAATAAATAAATATGCAAACATGCAATGTACTTATAATTTACATGCTTATTTCAACAAACAAAGCAATATTTAACTGTTGGGTACCTGCAAAGCTCCATAGCTAATAAATATATGTATAAATCCCCCTTTTCAATATTGATTACTGCAAGGGAGAGTTATACAAGTGTAAATGTAGAAATAAGAAGAACATGGTGAATGAATTGAAAAAGAATAATAATAATAATATCAGCTCAGTCTTCTAATTTTTCACACTAGAGATTTCACACTGGATTTCCACAATACACCACAAAAGTACCACAAGAAGAACATATCTTCTTTCTCACTCCCACTCAAACCCTAGTTTCACCCAGAACTCCACGAAGGAAAGAACAGATCAAGCACTAAAGCTTACACACTCACCAAAACTCCCTTTCAGAGCTCACAAAAGAAAAAAACAGAAGGATTTAGGTCGTGTATAGGCTTAGATCTGAGTCTTATCTTCTTCCAACCTTCATACCCGTATTTATAGGGACAAAAGTAAAAAATAACCAGTGAAGGCTGTACTGGAAGGTCAAAGTTAGCCATGTATCATGAACTTTGGCCTCCAGCCGTGACAGAGTCATGGCAGTACAAGGGAGGAAGAAGACAGACGCAGGAGCGGCGGGGAAGATGAAGAAGACTAGAGTTTACATAAATGAGAGGTGAGAAGAGAGAGAAGAGAATATATAAGTGAGGGAATGAACGGTCAAGATTAACCCCAGAAATTTAATAGATGAATTTGGTCAAATTAGACTTGGGCTCACTAACCATCTATTGGGCTTCTCTTGGTGGTGTATTATAAGGGAGAGTAATTGGGCTTCTGGCCCATAACATATTTGGGGCATACCAAACAACCAACATTAACTATAATACTAATATTTAATTATATAATCGAAACCTAAAAATCTCCATTTGTAGCTAATATTTAATTTATTACTACTAGTTAATTATTTATATTTAATATAATAATTAATAAATATATATTATATATATAAATAATGCAGGGCGGGTCTACAGGGTGGGTATAAGCAAACCCGTCTCCGTACTCGTACCCGGTAAAAAAAAAAATCAATCCCATACCCATCCCATTTTTTTTCGGGGCAGATAATACCTGAAAATTTCGGGACGTATCGGGGCAGATCAATCGGGGGTGATCAAATTGCCATCCCTACTTGTGGTTACTTTAGGGGTGGGCTTCAGGTCGGGTTATTCGGGTTATGACCCGACCGGATCGGGTGATTTTTGAAATAACCGAGGTTTTCCGGGTTCGGGTACCCGGTGCTCACAAATCAGATTGGATTCGCGTATTAGCAATTCTACCTAGGTATCGAGTCGAGTATCCGATAAAAAAGAAACTAAAAAAAATCCCACAAATTGAGCCCACTTACATTTTCACCTAAGCCCAGTCCAAGCCCATTTTATATTTGTAAAGAATTCTTATATTTATGATTTTATAAGGAAAAAAAGTTAAAAACAAAAAAAGAAAAGAAGACAGAACATACAAGAGTACGAGGAAGAGTAGGGCACGAAGAACATAACTCCTCAGTTCTTCTACTGTCTTCTCCGCCAATTCCAATTTCTAGTTTCTTCACTTCGAATTGGTGAGTTCTTCACTGTTTGATTTTCCCCAATTTGGGTTTTTTTCTGAATTAGTTCTTCACCGCAAGGAAAAACAATATCCAATCTATAATCTTGCCAATCAGGTTAGAGTAAACTAATCAGATGAATCTCCGAATTAGTTCTTCCCCATTCGAGTAGTAGTTGTTTTCAACCTGTTACTCTGTTTAGGTTTTTGTGTTTAATAATTGGTAGTGAATAAATTGAGTTTAATTAATTAATTAATTATGTAAAACTGTTTGTGGTGTTTGATTGGTTGAAAATTGGGGGAAGGCCGCCGATATTTCTCTGTAGATTGCTGCATCGTTAATATGTGTTAGGATATCTAATTACATGATAAACTCACTATTTGTTGAAATTTTACAGTTAATTAATCCAGTCGAATAACATAGAGGAATTTGAATTTGTGAGCACACAGCAATCAAGTATAAACAAAAGGTATGTTTTTTACCTACATACACTTTCTACTGTTTAATTCATGTCTGAAACAACTATTTTTTTTTTTTTTTTTGCATCATATTTAGTTCATTTTTTAATTTTGATTTCTTTGTTTGTCCTGCTTGAGTTTTAGAAAAACTCGTTAGTCGCGTCATGGTCTTAATTAGGCATCTCAATGTCATGTTTACCGTTTTCAACCGCTCAATCTGTATGTTTTTTTTTTCATAATTTGCTGATAACTTGTTTATTTTCTGTGTTTATAACTTGAAGTTCATTATCTAATAGGTTATTATGTGTCATAAAACAGCAATTAACATGAGAGGTGGATTTTCGTATTTTCGACAAATACTTCAATCGTTATTAATTCATGTGGTTATGGCAGAAAGTATTTGCTTTCGTTCTTGAACTCTATCTTCAAAAATATTTTGATCTGAGTTAGGACAGTCTTCATTCGTGGAGATTATTTAATGTTGTGCTTCGTAAAGCAGAGTCCAGAGGAACGAAAGATCAATAAAAGGCTATAAAGTCCCCTAATGAACATCGTCTTGTCAGAAATATAATTAATTAGTTAAAGATAAGAAACGAGTAAATGAGTCGTCTAAACTCAACTATCACTTCTCTTTCTCATTTATTGAATAAGACTGCATTATTACACGTTTCTCTGTTCTATTTAGATTATAGAATACTTGGCAGCCGATCGAGTCAATCATTTCTCTCATTATTGTCGATTTTCTCATAAACTATATTCTTCAAGGATTATTTAAATGTATTATGTAAATCAAAAAAGTTAAAATCAATGACAGTTGTAGAGCATGCCATATATATGATTTATTAATATCCAATACTTTCGGTGCAGAAATTAAATATAGCAGCTTGATAAAGTTCCACTCTTTCGTTTAGTTAAATGTATGTACATACATGCATAATCGATCAATTAAAGCATTAAACTATTCATCTATGCAGAGCGATGGCGACAGGTGGCAATTCCCTACCATCAGGAACAGACGGGTCGAAAAGAACCGTATGCTACTTCTACGATCCGGAAGTCGGAAACTACTATTACGGGCAAGGCCACCCGATGAAGCCACACAGAATGCGCATGACCCACGCTCTCTTAGCCCACTACGGATTACTACAACACATGCACGTAATGAAACCCAACCCAGCTCGAGAAAAGGATCTCTGCAGATTCCACGCCGACGATTACGTCTCATTCTTGAGAAGGATCACACCCGAGTCAACTCAGGACCAGTTGAGGCAGCTCAAGCGGTTCAATGTGGGCGAAGATTGCCCCGTGTTCGACGGACTTTATAACTTCTGCCAGACTTACGCCGGCGGGTCGATTGGTGGCGCGGTGAAGCTGAACCATGGGCACTGTGATATTGCGGTTAATTGGGCCGGCGGTTTGCACCACGCCAAGAAGTGCGAGGCGTCTGGTTTTTGCTATGTCAATGATATCGTGCTTGCCATTTTGGAACTCCTCAAAACTCACGAGGTACGATAATATTCACTTTTGTCAACTGTTAGTTAGAGGGAGTTTGGTAAATATGAATACTTGAGGGGCATTTTCGCAATTCAACTTTAGTTACTTTTCTGTTTAATGTGCTATTGATTCGATTTATTGCAGCGTGTTCTATACATAGACATAGACATACACCATGGCGATGGAGTCGAGGAGGCCTTTTACGTAACCGACAGAGTGATGACTGTTTCTTTCCATAAATTCGGAGATTATTTTCCAGGCACAGGTGACATATTAGACAACGGATACGGGGCGGGGAAATATTACGCGCTTAACGTACCGTTGGACGATGGAATCGACGACGAAAGTTATCAATCGTTATTTAAGCCTATAATTAGTAAGGTGATGGAGGTTTATAGACCCGGAGCAGTCGTTTTACAATGTGGGGCCGACTCACTTTCCGGTGATAGATTAGGATGCTTTAATCTCTCCGTTAAAGGTCATGCCGAGTGCGTCAGATTTATGAGGTCTTTTAATGTGCCGCTTCTTTTACTTGGTGGAGGTGGTTACACTATACGTAATGTCGCTCGATGCTGGTGCTATGAGGTAATTATTTTGTTTCTATATATATTTATTTTTTTTAATTTATTTTTTTTCTTGGGGGAATTTTCGAATAAAAAAAAAATTGGTGGTTATGTTTGTTGAGCAGACAGGGGTGGCGCTTGGAGTAGAGATAGATGATAAAATGCCAGAGCATGAATATATAGAGTATTTCGGGCCGGAGTACACTCTTCACGTTGCTCCTAGTAATATGGAGAATAAAAACTCGAGAGAAATGCTCGATGAAATTAGAATTAGTCTACTCGACAATCTCTCCAAACTTCAGCATGCTCCGAGTGTTCAGTTCCAGGAGCGCCCACCTGATACTTACTTCCCAGAGGTTCGTTCTTGTCACTTACGATAATAATCTCCGGCTTTTTTAAAAATAAAAAATAAAAAATAAAAAATAAAAAAAATTATAAAGTGGTAATTACGATTAGAATTATGAATATGCCAATTTTTAATAAATATCATACTATCTAAGTTAGTGCTATCTAAAAAAAGAGAATTTGGATATAGAGGTCTCACAAGTTCATTTTTTGGCAGGCGAACGAAGAAGATGAAGATAATAAAGATGAACGAAACTATCCTGAATATGATGGTAACATTGATTACGAAAGGTATAGTTTTCTAAACTCAGCTAATACTTCTCTTAAGCTTTCTTCGTATTATTATCATTTATTTATATACTCATTGTTACATACATACATACAGTAAACCTGGCAGGGTGAAAATGGAATTTCTTGAACCCGTGCCAAATGATAAGGTATCTCGTTTCGTTAAAATCTTAAATTTGAAACATATATCGAACTTAGTCAAAATTTGTCAAAGGTCACTAACAAAGTACTAAATGTAATTCTCGTTTTATTCTTCAGAATGAAGAGGCCATAGATCAGCTTTCCAAAAAAGGTGGAGTCGACAGTCATTGACACGATAAACTCAAAGGTAACGTATGATCCAAATATATATATATATATATATATATATATATATATATATATATATATATATATATTTTGAATTCTTTATAATTCTGTAAGTTGTCTTTATTTTTTCAGGGTTCTATGTTAGCTGCAGAAGTCGATGATGGACCATGTCTTAATTCTGAAAAGGAGAACCCCGAAAAACCTGCATGATAAGATTGATCAGACAATTACTTGACATCCTAAATTAATCCTATAATGTATATGATGGTTCGTATTTTTTGGTTGCGCTCAAGGCATCTGAAAGATTTAATCCCTCCCATCTTTAAGTAATTTTGGATAAAAGGGCCTGTAAAAAGGCTCGATAATATAATCGTTATTATTCTATTGTTGGTCTAAAATTGTAAATCCAACGTAAACTAATGTATATTTTTCATTTTTTTGCTATGTTATTAGATGGTTTTCAAGAAGCGTAACTATATTTTGTTGTTATTAGATGGTTTTAAAAATGTTTTATGCTATTTGTTTTAGAGGGTAAATTAGCTAAGTTATAAACTCTTTAAACTGTGTGTAGGGATGTTTAAGAACTTATAAGTTCTAGGAACTCTTTCATTAGTGTTTTAGAGCTAATAAAATACAAAAATAAGCTATTGGATAGTTTATAAGTTGTTCTTCAAAAAGTAGTTACCGCACATTTTTGAAAAGGGGAAACTGTTACAAGCTTCATAATTTTAGTATTGAAAATAGGAAAATACTTTCAATTTTTTTATTATATTTCACAAATACGAGTAATTAGATGTTACACTTGGTTATTTACATTGGTCGATTCTTAATCGTAGATTTGCATATAATCACACGCACACCTATGTGTATGTGCGCTTAGTAATAATTATTTAACCAATGGTAGATGACTCGGTGTAACATCTAACTCCCACAAAATACCCACCATATTGTATAACTTTATTTAGAGGGAATATTAGTGATAACCCCCTCTAGTTTTTTTTTTAATAATAGTGGACCCACCATTATTTTCAATATTAGTAGTAGGTCCAGTTTTTTTCATATTTCGAATTTGTCCTTCTCCACAAGTCAATTCCCACTACCCACTACTGATTACTTGATTCAATTTTGTATTTATATAAATATTATTTTTTATTTCCGTTTTTTTTTTTTATTAAATTATTAAAAAAAATCATATTTTCATTTAAAATAAACTTACAAAAATATTAATTTCCAAAATAACCCTACATATTTATATGGGGTTATTTTACATACCCCCTAGCCACCAAATAAACTAGGGATAAACCCAAGCCCAAATCATCCTTTGACATTTCCCCCTGGGGAAGCGAAAGTACTATACTACCCTTATGTGTAATTTTCGGCCAAACTACATTCAGCATTTATGGTCCTGCATTTATCATTTTCGCTGATTTATTTATTATTATTATTATTTTTTTTTTTTATAAATCTGTTTGTTAAATATATATATATATATATATATATATATATATTTTATTTTTATTTTTATTTTTGGTATTTTTTTTTTTATTTTCAAAACAATATGTTTACAGTACTGAAAATAACTACATGTAACTATAGTACCTATAGTAATTCATAGTTATGTTCGTTTTTTCCCCATATTTTTAGTCGATCAATTGTACAAATACACACACGAATACTGACTTATACAAAATAAATTCATAAAACCCCAACAAAAATTTACAAATTTAAATATTTTTATTATAAATCACATCAGAACCAATAAAATACAAATCGAAAATACATAAACATACGCATATGTAACTACATGTAACTACATGTTACTATAGTACTGTATAGTTATGTTCACATTCTGTTGAACAGATCTGATGTAACTTAAAAAACAAAAAATTGACACCTTCACGGAAAGGATCAATGGCCTTCATTAAGCTGCAATTGCAAAATCAAAACAAAAAGAAATTACTTTAGTGCACATCAACAAATTTGAATAAAAACATCAAAACACTCAAAAATCACCAAACATTAAGAGATCGAGAAATAGAGAGAGAGGTTATTGTTGGGAAATGCAAAAAAATATAGAAATAAATCTGAAAAGATAAAAATAAACGAAATTACCATCAAAATATAGATCCCGACGAGAGGAATCCAACGGTGGATGATAACCCGTCAAATTTCGACGGGTGGAACACAAAATAAAGCTCCGGCAAGACCACCGTCGTCGAATGAAAAAAAATTGCAGAAACAGATCCGCGCTCGAAACTGAATGAAATTACCACCAAAAGAAAGAGCTCGACGAGAGGAATCCAACGGTAGTTAAACCATCGAATTCCGACCACCGGAGAGAGAGTTATGGCTCCGGGAAGCAATTTCGCCGGTGAGAGGTTTGATGAGGCGGGATTTTGAATTTGGGAGAAGAAGAGAGAGACCGTGAGTGGCTAGAGTTAAAATTGATTTTAGAAGGGTATTATAGGAACTTCAGGGTAGCCCAGGGGGGGTATGTCAAAATATTTTCGAAATGAGGGGGGTTTCAACTAGAGTGTAATCCACTTGGTAGTTAGTTCTATATAATTTGGAAATGAGGGGGGGTCTACAAAATAATCCCTATTTATATTTGAGATAAGCCCAACTCACTCCCATCCCATTCCACCCGCCCATCAGACCGGTCCGACTCGGTCGGGTTTTTTTATTTTTTATTTTTTTTATTTTTTATTAATTTTCTTTTTATATTTTTTATATAGATTTTTTTTTTTACAGCGGCCGATCGTCGGAGCTCTAGTTAGCTAACTCAGCATTAGTTAACTTTAAACAATTAATTTCTTTTCCTTTTTTTCTTTTCTATTTTTGCTTTTAATTTTTTTTCCATTGGTTGGTCATCGGAGCTCTGATTAGTTGACTCAACATTACTTAACTTTAACATTGGTACTATTTTTTCCGGCGGCGGGTCGTCGAAGCTGCAGCTAGCTGACTCAACATTAGTTAACTTCAACATTAATTAACTTTAAACAATCCATTTTTTTTTCTTTTTTGTTTTAATATTTTTTCCGGTGGTGGGTTGTTGGAGCTTCGATTAGCTGACTCAACATTAGGTAATTTCAACATTGGTAGACATTTTTTGTCTCATTTTTTTTTTCGGCAGCGGGTCGTCGGATCTCCGGTTAATTAGCTCACTCAATATTAGTAAACTTCAGCATTAATTAACATATGCATTAACATTAAAACTATCGGGTGCCAACTAATGCTTAGTCAGCTAATCAGAGCCCTAAATACCCACCTCCGAAAAAAAAGTTCAAAAGGAAAAATTAAAAACAATGGTCGAACATTAGCTATTGCAAAGTGAACTAATGCATAGTCAGCTAATCATAACTTGGACATCTCGTTGCCGAGAAAAAAATTAAAAGAAAAAATGTTAACTAATGTGGAGTCAGATAATCGGAAATCCGACGAATACCTACTGGAAAAAAAAAAGATGTCAACTAATGTTAAAGTTAATTAATGTTGAAGTTAACTAATGTTGAGTCAGATAACCATTAGTTTAAAATAATATATGAATCACATCCTTAATTTTTTGTAATCCCTATCTTGCCTTGCACTCTAAATCTTATAACTCACATATTCATGTTGCTCTCTCGATCTATTTTTCATCTTTATTCTTCTTTCTCTTTGTCTCGGTCTCTCTGGCTTTCTCTATCTATCTCGCTCGATTTATTTCTCTCGATCTCAAACTTTCTTTCTCGCCACCACTCCACCCTGCGGTTTGAGGGGAGGTGATGGCTATGACGATGGAATCTACTATGGTATTGGAGGTGGTGGCATGAAGGGAGGGATGGCGATGACGGCGGCGACTCTGGGGGAGGCGCTGGTGGTGACACGCGTTAGGGATTAGGATGGCGCTTGGGGTTGGGGGATAGTGCCGGCGGTTCAACGACGTTGGGGGTGGGATGGCAACGACAGCGTGGGTGGGGTTTGTAGCATCTTTAGCGGCGTTGGTAACATTGGTGTCACGGATCTAGGTTTGGTGGAGAAGATCTAGGGTTTGGTGGGACGGATCTAAGATTTTTCGATTTCATGTCAACTGATGATGTGAGTGTCTATGGATGTCTGGCGGCTAGGGCTCAAAGCAGGAATTCGGGTTTTAAGAATATGTTACTAAGAATTACTACAGTTTTCTACGAGTGTCTATACGGGACTACGGACTACTACGGTTTTCTACGGGTTTCTATAGATGATTACGGCCGAAAAAAACTAAAAAAATCATAATTTTCAATTTTATGTAGAAAAAAAGGAAAAAAATACGAAAATGCAAAAAAAAAAAATGTTCTACGAAAAAAAAAATGCTAGATGCAAAAAAAAAATGTTAAATCCATAATGAAAAAAAATAATAAATACAGTTTAAATATTGCACCTTTCATTTTTTGTTTATTGAGGGTCATTTTGGAATGAAATTTATAAAGGATGTGAAACAAATGTTTAATTAGACTTGTCATTTAGTTCTAATAAATTTTGACAGAGACCTATATCTTAAGACTCTTATTTCTTTTATTTTTGGCAGTCCGAATAGTAGTCATACCTTATTATTTAAAATATTAAGGGGCAATTTGATACACACCCAAAAATATATAGGGGTATGTCCACCCCTAAAATTCTTTCTTTGAGATACCCCTCTCGAGAGGCAAAAGTACTATTATGCCCTTATTTGGAATTTTTGCCCAACTACATTCACCAATTTTGCCTAACTGCATTCAGCAAGTTCGCCACAGCAATTTTGCCAACTGCATTCAACATTATGGACAACTGCATTTAATATTTTTGAACCTGCATTTATCATTTTTACAGTTTTTTTAATAAAAATAATAATATTTATTTTATTATTATTATTTTTTTACTTTTTAATTTTTTTAATTTTTTAATTTTTTAATATTTTTAATTTTTTAATTTTTAATTTTTTTAATTTTTTAATTTTTTTTTATAATTTTTATAAAAATAATTGTTTAATAAGTTCATTGTTAGAGATGGCAATGGGTACGGGTTTGGCGGGTCTTGGACCCGGAACCGACCCGTTTGGGGCGGCTGAGTCAGCTAAATGGTTCTGGGTCGGGTAATGGGTTTAAGTTTCTAGAACCGGATGGTTTTGGATCGATTTACGGGTGTTATTAGAACCGACCCAGAACTGACCCGTATATATATATATATATATATATATATATATATATATATATATATATATATATATATATATATATATATATATATATATATATATATATATATATATATATATATAAGTTTTGGTTTCATTTATCAAACTATCAATTTCCATCTTGTCTATTCTCATTTATTATTTTCACTATTTTATTTTTCGAATCTCATTTCTCGTGAGTAATATTTATCACTTGTCGACCACCGCTAATTGTCTTGCATTTTGAATTTTACTTATTATCGAAATTAAATAGAATTAATTGTAATGTCATTGTTCATGTTATGTCAGTTGTAGAGATTTTTTAAAATATTGTATTTTAGTATTGAGATTATTTCGTAAAAATATACACGCAAGATGTTATGAAAGTTAAAAAATATCAAACTTTTTGTATGTTAATGGGTCTAGTGGGTCTGGCGGGTCAGAACCGTTTGGTTAGGGCCTGAGTTGGGGCAGATCTTGGGTTTATATATTTTTCGTGGGTCGGGTCTTGGGTTTAGGCCAACCCGGTCCAGAACCGACCCGTTGCCATCCTTATTTATTGTACAAAATTCGGCTACAGATGACTAGTATAATACATGTTCTATAGTCACGTATAGTTATATATAGTCATGTACCTTCTTTTTACTTCAAAAGTTATATATTGTCATGTACAATCTTTTTAGCTCCAACTTATATATAATCATGTATAGTTATATATAATCGACCAACTATGTAAACCGCTGATTATATACAAAAAAGAATTTCTTCGACACCAACAATAAAAATTACAATTTAAATCTTGATATCATAAATTAACTTTTATAATAGATCTAAATACACAATGACATGCATATGTTCTTCAACAAAGAACAATTAATCATCATTAATTAGTACCGGACAAAAAAATGGAAAACCACAATCATCAATATCCCGATACATTAGAAAAACCACATAGCTATATACATAACTATATATGACTACATGTTACTACACGTGAATATATATAACTACACGTATATGACCACATGTGACTATATGAGTATATATAGTCATATATAATGTAGTTTGTAGTTTATAGCTTCAAAACCCACTTTTCAACACGACAACAACCCTGATCTCTCGACAAAAACTTAGTACATAGAGGTTGTTCAAACACGAAGACATGTGACAAAAAAATCAAGTTTAATTTAAATATTTACATTATAAATTAATTTATAACCAATAAATACAGATCAAAATGCACAATCACATGCATATGTTACTATATGTTTCTATATATTACTATATATTACTACACATTACTATATATAACAATAGTATTTTGTAGTTGACTATATTTTCCAAATTCATCTACAGCTTCAACCAAATTTTTGACACTCTCAAAGAAAAGACCAACGGTTTCCATTAAGCTATAATTGCAAACTCAGGAAACACAAATTAACAAAGACTAGTAATAATTAAATTGATTAACACAAAAATTGATGGGAAAAAAGAGAGCAACGAAACGAAAAAAAAAAAGAAAAAAACAACCACGATGCTCAGCCTTTGTTGTATTAGATGTGAGCTTTGAAGATGATAACCTTTAATTTAGGATTGATTCAACTAACCGAAGAATCACAACAACGCACAAGACAAACAACCACCATTAATTTAGGAGTGATTCAAATCTAGTTTTTTTATTTTTTTTCTACCTGAAAACTAAATTTCTTTCTCCGGCTGGAAGGAACCGGATCGCCGATCGAGTAGCAGGAGCGGTGGAGTTGCGGTGGATCTATCGACGGAAGATATGGTCGCCCCCGAATTCGGGGAGAGTCCTTTCGATTTCAATATGTGATTCAGAGGGGCATATTTGACGCCAAGCACTAGATGGTGCAACGGCGAGAGCGTCGGTGACACCGACGGAGGAAGAGAGGGAGCGCAACAAGCGGCAGAAGAGAGGGTATCGTGAGAAAGAGAGAGGGCTAGGGTTTGGAGGAGTGGAGAGAGAACGATGAATGAATCGCGTAACAACGTGGTTCTAAAAACTGATTATAAAATGGTAAAACATGTATTTCAAGTTGTCTAGGGGGTCCGTCAAATTAAAATTAGAATTTGGATTTTTAACTAGAACAAAAAAATTTATTGGACCTCCTCATATATATTTTCAAAACTGAGGGTTATCTCACATTCCCGCAAATATTAAATATACATTAGGTAGAACTAATTCATGTGTTTGTGAGATGCTTTTAATGTTTTTGTTTTGTTTGATCTAAATATGCTGTCGAACATCCATGCACTTATTTTTAAGTTAATATCAATTGATAATCTTATACCAAACAGAAAAGCAAACAAGTACGGGCATACCAACATTAAAAATAAATTTGTAAGTATAAGTGTTTTATGCTCTTTATGGTTCTCAGGGTATAAATCGACAGAAAGACAGACAACTTTACTGAGTCAAAGAAAAGGGTATCACCAAAATGCAAAAACTGATCAGAAAGTGAAGTGATAGAACCATTGAAGCCAAGTAATTAAGACAGCAGTCCTGAAAGTTTTTTAGTACTGTTTTTCAAAACCCTTTATTATGTGGAGTACCATTATTGCAACATAAATTAGATTTCAATGCAACTATACAAAACCACGTGAATATTCAGTTTGAATTCCTAGTTCAACCAAGTAGTTTTTTTTTTTCAAATTAGTAAAAAGTTATATATACAAAATAAAGTTAATATCAGTGTTTTGAAACCCGGACCTAGACTGGCCGGTTAATCCGGTTAAACCGCCAACCGTTGTCTTGCATTGTCCGGTTTGCCTGGTTGAACCGTAATATTTGAATCCGACTGTAAATTGGGGTTTTCTGCCTAACATTGTGCACTTTTTTTTTTAAATAAACAAACAAAATGGCTAAAAAGACGTCTTTTTAATGCCCATTTAAAAACAATTCAAAATAAAAATACTTTAAAATTGGAAGACACGTTGTTTATATTATAATTTCTATAATATCTGAAATGATACGGTGTGATATGTGTGTGTTGATATGTTGTGTGTGTAAAATGAAAATAAGTTTGATATACGTTTCAATTGAAAATGAGTAATGAATTAATGTCTGTGAAAGAAAATATGATTTATTTGATGCCCGGTTGAACATGTACGCAATAACTTGTCCGGGTCAATGTGCAGTCCGATTTTTAAACTGGTTAATATGCCATAATAGAGAGTCTGACTTGTGCAGATATAATTAGGGTATGGGTGGGCCGGGGTAAACTAGCTAGAGGTTGGAAAATATTTGGTTTGATATATATGTTTCAGATTTCAATGCAATCAAGAAAAAACAGTGGTTTGTAGTACAATTTGACTATGGTATTTATGTAGAACCTGTAACAGTATTTGACAGTGGCATAGTGAAAAGATAATTCAAATTGGGCTAGATTTTGTCCCATGCCTGCATATCTTTTTTTTTCAAGTGAGAGGGAGCACTCATTTTACTATGGTGTACTTGACACCAGTGAATCTAATCAAGACTTTTTATTATAATTTTTTTTATTTTTTCTACCTTTGTATTTCGTTTCTTTTGACAATTTGCATTATTTAGAGTGGTTAACCACTAACTAAAGTGAATTGCAAAAACTGAAATACTATTCACAGCGCAAGTTTTACTGGCTTGTAGTCCAAACTCTAGGAGATTAATCGATCAATTTCGATAACGATTTTTGGTAACAAATTACTTTAGGGTAAAATTCATTTTGTACCCCTGTACTATGATAAATGTATCGTTTACCCCCCTGAAGTATTGAAAACATCAAACACCCCCCTGCCGTTAGTTTTTTTCTTCTAATTCCATTAGTCAAACACTTTGACTGACTATTGCAAAGAAATGTTGGCTTTTTTTTTTAATGAAATACCCCAAAAAATTTATATATATAGGAAAACTAACGGGCACAAAACCCAAAAAAATGACACCTTTAGATGTTGTTTTCTTCAATGAAGCTGACGTGCCGTCTGGCAAATTTTTTGCTCTTTTTT
>NW_012193315.1:284557-331153 GCF_000504015.1 Erythranthe guttata | reverse complement strand
ATTATTATTATTATTATTATTATTATTATTATTATTATTATTATTATTATCATTATTATTATTATTATTATTATTATTATTTTATTATTAGTAGTAGATAGAGAAATTGTGAGGCAAGAGAGTGTAGATATTAATGAGGAGAGAGGAGAGAGAGTGTGAATATTAATGAGGAGAGAGAAATGAGCTGTTGAAATAAAATATATAGGTTAGTAGTAGGTTTTAGTAGGTTTGAAAATTGAAAAAAAATATGAATAGTGTATTTTCAATAGAAATTTGATAAGAAAAAATGGGAATTTCTGGATAAAATTGTGAAACAAACATGATCTCGGTTTTATGAATAGTATAAAACTGGAAAGTGGGTTTGGAAATGAAACCAAACATCCCCTTTCCTTTTCAATTTAGTGTGTTTTGTGTTTACTCCAAATTAAAAATCACGAGTTAAGATTTAGGCTCTGATTGAATCATCCATCTCCTTCCAGCAGGCAATACCTCTCACCGTATGTAAAACACTTGTATTTACTGTTGTGCTCTCGTAAGAAATTTTAAAGTTATTAGATATTACATTCCTTTAACACAAATCTGAACTTATCAAGCATGATGCTTTCTGCAATTTCTTCGATCTGGTTCCTGTTACTATTCAGGTGAGTTTTAGGGAGATATTATTATAGAAAATCTACGAGTCATTCAAGGGGATACTAGAGTGAATTATGCCACTATACTTTATATGATTTATCAATGTTATTATTGGAGATATTAATATTAAATGATACACTTCACTAATAGCTTAAGCTTTTGGTTAAGGTAGTCATTCAACAAGGTATCAGAGTCAGACCAAATGAAAGTTCATGAGTTCGAATCTCACCGCCACCCATTTCAAATATTTCAAGTGCAAGGTTTCAAATGTAACTCGCTTGAACTTTAGGGGGGCGAATTTGATATATTAGTATTAAATAATAATAGCTTAAGTTTTTGGTTGAGGTGATCATTCAATAGTTACATTTGGTTTTTTTTCTTCTTTTCCCACTTTATAACAAGTCGATGTGATCCGTCAAAACTACAGATAAGGACGTAGTATGAGAAATCGAATACGATCGTATAAATAACCATTGTTATTGGTTAAAGCGATAAAATCGTTTATTGTGTTTTCATAAAGATCGTCTTATTACAATTTATATCATTCAAATGATAACAATTTAAAATTAATGGAAGAGAGCCACGTACCGATCGATATACCGTACCGAAAGTAACGGTATACCGAATAACGGTATACCACAATTATTGGTTCGATAATGGTATCGAATTTTCCTATACCATATGATTCGGTAGGTACATGGTATTGATCAAAATATCCGGCAAACCACCCCTAGTTACATGTTAAGTTAATTTAATTAACTAATATGTGTACTAAATGACAAATTGATGGAGCGTCCAGTGGGACGAGTGGAGTTCCGGATCAACCCCTGAACAAGTTCACGTACGACAAAATTGCTAAAGTATTGTCTCTTGTCGGCATAGATATGACTGAGGACACTCAATTTCTGCAGTTGGTCGGCTTGTTGCCCTTAGCCCGCTCCTTCATTTCGGGCATAGATGGTCCGTTGTTGTACGCTTTCGTGGAGCGATGGCAGCGTGAAACGAACAACTTATCGTATTAAATCGTATTAAATAACTTAAAAGAACAAATTAAGGGATTTCGTGTACTTTTTACGCGAAATATTGGCTGCATCTCGTGTTATATTACATGAAATGCAACTTATCATTTCGTGTAAAGAAAAACGAAAAAACATAAGTTGAAAAAAGACATTTCATGTTTTATTGCACGAAATGAAATACTAATTGTCATGCAATACTACACGAAATGCGTGAAATAGTCGAAATTCGACCAAAAAATTGATTTTTTTTTTTTTTCTAGATATCGAAGTCAATTTCATCCATGTTGATAATTATTGTGATCTAACTTATATTGTTAGAAACAATTCACGATTTTTAGTTGCTAAAAAATATATATTTTACTTTAATACCAGAAAAACTCAAATATTTATGTTTTCTTTTTCCCACATAAAATTGGGCATCAAAAGCCCCAACTGCCAGTATAGTGGTAGGGAAATAAAATTCATTATTTTAAAGGACTCATGAATGAAAAGGAACATTAAATTGATACCCTTTCATCTAATATAGAGAAAAAAATGGGGACATCACTTTTTCTAAGGGACCTCAAGATATAGTTATCTGCTAACAAAACTTATTATAACTAAATAACAAAGTTGGGAGTGTCTAGGGTCCGAGAGGGATTGTACTTCTCGGACCGTAATCTACCAATAAAATTACGCCACATAGGATAAGTACGAACCCCATACAAAAAAGTACGATACCTACCTCATTAGTGAAATTACATAAAAATCCTTAGAACTTAAACATAATTAAAAAACAAGTAATTATTAATCAGTAAATAAGATTGGATTTTATGACAATAATAATTAAAATAAAACAAAAACCTACTTATTTATTAACTCGCCTTGAAGAAATGAGAATCTTGCTTCTCTCTTCTATCATGTTTTTTATTTTAATGAACCCTAATCATCGTTTACTACATGCCCGCAGGCAGATCGTCTCACAAAAAAAAAAAATTGGCAGTATCACAAATCCAAGGTCCAAAAGTTGCTTAAAGTTATAATCTCCTATCAATTACTTCGTTGTTCTTATAATGGATATGTTACGAGTATTTGTCAGTTTAATTAGTGTGCCAGGCAGCAAACTATAGATATCTGTTTGAAATGGCAGATTCGTTCTTTTGTTTTTGCGCTCCATGCTTGAATTTAAAAGAATATATTTATAAAATGTGTAGCCTGCCTGCATCTGTGTTGTCACTCTATGTGCAATTAATTTTTCTCTTTGCTTTTAGTTGAGTTTTTGTCCTTGTTTTATTCTTAATATTCTTAGTAGCTTCTCTTTTTTTTCAATGATCAGTAAAAAAAATTCTTAGCAGCTTCTCTTTTTTTTTTCAATGATCAGTAAAAAAAATTCTTAGCAGCTTCTCATGTTATACAAGATAAAACAACCAAAAGAAAAAAAAAATGTTGATAATTGCACATATACAGTTAGATCAAGTTTTTCAGCAAGAGCCCTTGTTGCAACGAGCGAATCCGAGTGAGTGGTATTGAGACATTGAGCTTGTTGTTTGAATCCGAATTGGGTCGCTGAGGCAAAGATTCGGAGGGATCGGGATGCACAATAAATTTAAAGAGACGTCGAGCTTCTATAACTTAGTCTTGGAGCCGAGTTTCTCATATAGAATTCATTTACGAAAATTGTTCCACATGGACAAATCCACTTCTATTTAACAATTTTAGTTGATGAAGATAGGCATAGTATTCAGCGGTTCTATTCTTTAATAATCTGTCATGGTAATAATATATTTTTCGATCCTTTTGTTACATAGACATTTACTGTATTACACTTTTCTTAATTTGCAGACCATGTACCTATTGTATTGGTAGATAAATCGGGTCCAGAGGATGGCCTTTAAACATGGAATATATATATACCTCAATTCATTTATGTTAAGATTAACAACAATTATGTTTATGTTAGTCTGATTATGATCTGCTACAAAGAAGACACCATCTACAGTAATAAACGAAACATTACTACCATTAACAATTTGATATTCAATCCTATAATTTCTACATTTTAATTATATTTGTAAACTACTTTAGTACCTATGATGTAATGACAACCTTTAAACTGGAAATTTATCTGAAGATTTTTTTTACCATCTGGTGTTCTACTTGTTACTCGATTTTAGATTGTCACTGTACAAACTATTACTAACTATATTGGTTACATATTTAGTTGTGTTACATTATGTACTGCAAGTTCAAAATATACAGAAATTTTGTTATTTTACAATAGTTACAGTTTGAGAAGTTAATGTCAAATACATGATATTTAATTCTATCAATTTCGTCTACAATTTATAATAGGGAAACAAAATCAAATCAATAATTTTATCAAGCCCAAGGAATGAAGCCTGGATCTGGTGCAGTTCCACAATATCTGCTTTTTTGCTATCTTGTTCAGTTTTTTCAAGATATGAGAATTTGAGAGATCACATGCTACAAAAAACACAATATTATGTAAAAAACACAGACATAAGTATATATGAACAATATTATGTTTTGAGCATTCATTCAACGAGATTGAACATTTTTCACTTGATATGTACAAATTTAAGTTCATGATACAAAAAATCATATCTCGATCAGTGCAATGAAGAAACGAATCACAACAATAAGCCTGCAACGTATTACACGAATCGAAGAACCGTGTCTGATTTGATGAAAGAATTACGTTTGGTGGTTTTGAAGAAGCCCTATATATGTTTCTGCCCAATCTTGACAGTGGTTCGGCAGCCGAAAAACAACCGCTTCCTCAACTTCCATGGCGAGAAGGAGGTGAGGAAGGTGTGAAGAGGGGGATTTTGATTTGGGGGAAAAAGTTTTGGACGTCTAATTTGTTAATAATTTTGTTTTACAATTAATATGATTACTAGTATTTAGTTTGATTTAATATTAGTAATGGAACGGAAATTGAATTTCTTAATTGATTTTTAAGGTTAAAAACGTAATTTACACAAAGTACAATGTAAGTACGATCCATTTTTACTAGCTTCGTACTTTATTTTATAAATTCATAGGGTTTGTACTAGGTTGTACTGGCTCGTACTTAAGATCAACGGTTTTAATTATTTACTAAATATTATCAATGCACCAGATTCAATCGTTTTGGTCCGAGAAGTACAATGCCTCTCGGATCCTAGACAACCCCTAACAAGTTTAACTAAATATTTGTTTCACATCCTTTATAAATTTCACTTCAAAAATTCCCTCACACACAAAAAATGAAATTTGCACCAATTAATAGTTAAGCTATATTTAACATTTTTTTATTATGCACTTAACATTTTTATTTTTGCATCTACCATTTTTGTTAGGGTAAATTCCACTTTACCCCCTCGTACTCTGCCTGAGAGTCACTTTACCCCCTCGTACTCTCAATTTTATCGATTTACCCCCTTGTACTTGTACAATTTCCCAATACAGCTCTCTCCTTCAATTTTTGTCAATTTTGACTCTAACGCCATTTGGTCAACTCTGTAAATTACAAAATTGCCACTGCCTACAACGCGTCGTTTCTCCTCCGTCAATATTGTCATTTCTTCTTCTCCCACGACTTCCCCTTCCAAGATATCCCCAAATTGAACCCCTAACTTAGTAAAATCAAGACCCAAAAATTGATCGATTCCACCCAGTGCAAAGAAAAATATATATGAATGTGTGAAACTTTCTCTTTTCTAATCTCGAGAGTCAAAATCGAAAAAATTCAATATTTAAGTCAATATTTTGACTCTTGACCAAATGGCGTCAGAGTCAAAATCAAAAAAAGTTGACGAAGAGGGTTGTATTGGGAAATTGTACAAGTACAAGGGGGTAAATCGACGAAATTAAGAGTACGAGGGGGGTAAAGTGGTTCTTGGGCAGAGTACAAGGGGGTAAAGTGGAATTTACCCTTTTTGTTATTATTTTTATCGTAGAACATGTTTTTTTCTTGCATTTCGTGTTTTTTTTTTTTTTTACTTTTTTTTCTACATAATATTGAAAATTATAATTTTTTTTTAATTTTTTTCGGACGTAGTCATCTATAGAAACCCGTAAGAAATCGTAGTAGTCCGTTGTCACGTATAGACGCTCGTAGGAAACTGTAATAATCCGTAGTCACATATTCTTAAAACCCTAGCGCTTCCTTTGAACCCTAACCACCAGACACCATAAACACCCATAAACACTCACAGACGTATGTAGACATGAAATTGAAAAATCTTAGATCCGCCCGACAAAACCATAGATCTCCTCCAACAAACCTTAGATCTGCGACGCCAGCATCACTCATGCCGCTAAGATGCCAAAAACCCTACTCACGCTGCCGTCGCCATCCCCACCCCACCATCGTTGCGCCACCGGCACCATCCTCCAAACCCGAGCGCTATCCTCATGCCCAACGCCGCATCACCACCAGCGCCTTCCCCAGAGCCGCCGCTGCCATCGCCATACCCCCCCCCCCCCCCCCCCCCCCATGTCGCCGCCTCCAACGCCATGATTCCATCGTCATAGCTACCACCTTCCCTCAGACCACGGAGTAGAGTGGTGGCGAGAATGACAGTTTCAGATCGGGAGAAATAAATCGAGCTAGAGAGATAGAGAGAGCGAGACAGGGAGAGGGAAGAATAAAGAAGAAAAAGTAGATCTGCGAGAGAAACGTAAATATATGGTTATAAGATTTAGGGTGTAATGACAAGATAGGCATTAAAAAAAATTAAGGATATGGGTCATATATTGTTTCAAACTAAGAATTTAATTAAAAACTTGAATTTAAACTTGTCATTTAGTTCAAATTAGGTTCATATGAGGGACTTATACCCTTTTTTTAAGCGGAGTTCCACCTACAATTTTCCTCATTTTCAACTAGTTTCATAATTTTCCCACAAATAAGTTTAATATGTATTTATAACTTGGACTTTTGAAAAGGTTTCAATTTTAAGTTAGTTTAAGTTAATTTAAACAAACAAATTAATTAATTTTAATTAGTTAAAATGTTCAACAAACCTCGAAACTTCAAGGTGGCTAGTTACATGTATATTTTACACACAATATCAGTGTTCTAAAAATAGGTCGAGGTGGCCGATTAATCGGTCTCTGAGCCGGAGGCGGTCCAAAACCTTTACGATTTTAGTGTAAAGGTTTGAAAAATCGGTTTTTTGCATGTGAGGCGGTTTGAGGCGGTTCGAGACGGTCTGAGGCAGTCAAACTTCGGTGGCAAAAATCGGCTCGGTCAAAAATCTTTTTTTTTTTTTTTATAATTCAAAATAAAAGTTGGGATTTAAAAAAAATGAGTTTATGCTTTATTTTGTTTATCATAACCATTATTGTTAAAGAACTAATGATGTATGCCAAATGTATGTAAATTCAAAAAAAATGCCTTTTTATTTATATTTTATAAGGATATTTACGTATTATGATCTTATTATTATTAAACTGTTATTATGTTATTAGGATATATACATGATGGAGATATAATGTTTAAATATCTTTTTATTTATGTTTTGAGTATTTATAAATAATATCTACAAATATATTATATTAAATTTTAAAAACCGATTTATTTCCGATTTATCACCGATTAATCACCGACGCACCAATTAATCGTGAGTCGGTCCCTGACCACCTCCGACCGAATACCGCTTTTTACAACCTTAAATAATATAATGCCCCATTAAGAGTATTTTCCAAATTAATAATACTAAGGTAGAAATGGAAAAATAATTAGATAAATACGAGTATCCTTTAGACTGTTAGTTTCGGATGGCTTTGGTCAGAGGCTCAGAGCTTGCTTTACTGTAGGTATGTAAGTGATGCAATCATGATTCATGCCTAATCACTATTTACGTTAAACAACCTACTACGCAATTTCTAATAGGCTTTAATGGAATCAATTTCTAATTCACTTTTTTACTTGTTTGCATTGAGATTTATTTCATTTGTAACTTACCTAAAAAAACTCAAATTCGTCCGCTATTTCGTGTATTATATTACGAAATTCATTCAACAATTTCTTGTATTTTTACCCGAAATTTACGTATTTATTATTATAGAACAAGAAGGACGAAATTGTTGGATTGAAAACATTCTCTGGCTTCGTGACATAAAACACGAAATTACACCTTATATTTCGTGAAAGTTTACACGAAATATAAGCTAATGATTAGTACAATGTAGTACGAAATCACTAAATGATTTTTTTTTAATTTAACCAACTTATTTGTTAACACTCAAATAAATAAAATAAATTAACATAAATATTCTTAAACTCAAGTACAAAAACAAATTGACCTAAAAAGTCAAATACAAATACAAATTGACCTAAAATTCAAATACAAATACAAATTGAACTAAAATTCAAATACACCTACAAATTGACCTAAAATTCAAAGACAATTACAAATTGAACTAAAATTCAAATACAAATACAAATTGAACTACCGACCACACTTTAATTGTTCGTACAAGAGTAGTCGGGGTTTGAACATTTTGAGTACGTGCCTCAGGCTTTTTAGCTCTATGATGTACCCATATCGGATGGATGGGTGGTAGAGGACTATTCGCGACCAAATTAACAAACATGAAATGATTGTTGTGCAATGTCACAACAATCATACATGATAAGTGACCACTGCCAAACATAGGAAGGTAAGTCATACTTCTTACTTGGGTCAAAAGTACCACTAATGCACTGTATTTGGTAGCAATGCACACTCCCATTTCATTCATGTCCATCCAATAAGTTTGTGGACAAGGCCCTGAGGTCCAGTCACACTTACGTATGACCTCAACGTATCCAGTATTGCCAAACATCGACGTGTACACATTAGCATGCTCGTATAACTCAATAAGCAACTCCCCTCTCACTTGCGGCCATCTTTCTTGATCCCCGTACACGGCTTGAGCAATGCACCGGTACCCAGAGTTGCCATCCACCATCACGTTAACATAATCTTGAATAAGACGGACCATAAATCTGGGCACGAAAGAATAGAAGTCGATTCCTTCATGTGCAGGTATTGTAGGGGCAACAGATTCTTGTGTGAGAATACGAGAACCACGACCTTTCATCTTCGATTGAGGCGTTCCATTAGTGCTTCTCTCAACCTTTGCTTTAGGAATCTTTGCACCAGATGAGGATTGGCGACCCTTGGAACTACAAGACGACTTAATTGTCTCCTCATCAATATGATACTGCCATCCGGAAGGGTCTCTATTTGTCGAGTTATTCTTTGGTCGTCCTTTGGTCTTAACAAATGATGGCTCGGACAGATGCGAGGTAGATAGTTAAACGATGCCACGCAATGAGGCCACGACATTTATCTTACTCGTGTAATTCATCTTCTTCAAATTGCCTTATTCAGGTCATCAATCTGTCTATCCACAATCGCTTCGCGGTTTACTTGATACTTAGATAGCTCCGAAGGTTCAACTGCCATGGTACTCCAGAATGGATGCAAGTCTAAAATGACGAACGTGTCATTATCTTCCATTTTCTGCACAATTTTGCACGCGCAAGGGAGCCCATGAATATTCCAAAGATAGTGTATGCAAATACTCGGATCTTGCATCGCCGTGGACTCCATCTCTTGAACCAATTTCTCCGATGCCAGATGCGTAACATAACAAATCAAACCTTGAAAACACGGCCACGCTGCAGTATGCTTTCTTAACTTGGATGATAATGAAAAATCGCAGTCCAGCTGACTAATTTGGATTTAAACTTGGTCCCGAAGTTTGCCTTGCACGTTATCCAAACTTCCGGTCGAAGCATTTAACCAACCCTTCGCAGAAGAATGAGCACTCTCCACCTATCGGATTACAACGACAATCAAAGTATACAATGACAATCAAATTTAAAAAATAAATATTATTTTTATATAATATATTTTATCATTTAAATAATATCATTTAAATAACTAAAACATGTAATACATGTTGGTGCTCGTGTTGCCAAAATGATACACATTGCGGGTGTAGGCACGGACAAACTTCTCCTTGTATATTAACCACGTATCATTCAAATATTGTATCATTCTAGGATATCCTGCATACCGTCCAACAATTTCAACGTTATTGTAATGATACTCTTCTTCGGTTTCTAATTTCACCAGCTTAGCCCACAACACACGTCGGAATATTAGACCTTGGTCTTTGTTGCCTCCCATAAATTTCGTCGCATTTGCCTCAACATTTCAGTTTATATGGAATATACACAACATATGATACGAAACTGGAAAGACATTTGGCAGCGCTTTCAAGAGACCCAACTCCTTGTCTGTCAAGATCGCATCAGGTTCGACACCATCAAGCAACTCTCTCAAACAATTCAATGTCCACTCGTAGGTTCTGCATCTTCATGCGACATAAATGCAACAGCAATCGTAAAATTCCTCCCAACTAGAGTTATCCCAATTATTTCCAGAGGCATTCCATACCTACATCAATGTTTTTTTTTTTTACAAATTTGAACAATACAATACATTATAACACAACATTCATAATTTAAACAATCGTAATTTTTACTTACTTATTGGTTTTGTATGTGCATTCCATCAATGTAACATACGGGAACAGCTGTAGTAACTTAATAGATTCAGGACATGCAAACATAACATCTCTTATTGTGTTGCTCGTTTCAGTACTATCGACGCGATGCCAATATCGATACTTGCCTTGTTGAAAGTTATGCATCAGAAACTGAATAACAGTCATGCCTTCTGTTTCCTCAGATTTAATCTTGGTCAACTCATTGTAAACGTGCTTCATAGAGGTGTGTATCGTCGGATCATCTTTCCTCAATCTATCCATGATTAGCATTGGCTTCACGTGAGAATTTATCAATTCTTTAATTCTTGCTTTCTGTTGTAGAGTTATACGACTAGTCGTACCATGTTTGTGAGGAAACAAAGCCGGAGGATGAGTATGCCTGCCATCGCTGGCTGTCAACCGCCATAACTCATCAAACCTTGACTTTTTGCCAATCAATTTGAAAGGACAACCATATTTTTTTTTCCAGTGTTTCTAGGATCTTCCACATCGATATTCGTTTGTCGGCTGTGTCCGTATTTGTCTAACGTCAAATACTGTGCATTCTCCCTTTTAGACTGACAAATCAAACGGTGAGAATGACTGACTGCAGTTGCTTTGGCCCACTTGATTAATTATTCCCTACTATCGAACACAATATCAACTTGGAAGAAGTGAGAGAAATCTTCATATTCGTTTCGCTCCAAAACTGCGGGATCAAAATACAAGTTGTCTTCATATGGCTGCGTAAAAAAAAAAAGTTAGATACTTGCACAAAAAAAAAAAACAAAAAAACTAGGGATTTCGTGTAAAAGTACTCAAAATATGTATGTACATTTCATGTACAAATGTACGAAATACACAACAAAAACAGTTTATTGTTTGTTTCGTATTATTTTATACAAAATACTAGTTATAATTTCGTAGTGTTTTGTACGAAATTATTTGTAAACATGAATATGATGTTAATTTCGTACAGAACACCACGAAACGATTTGAAGAGTTTCGTGATATTGTACACGAAACGACTGAAAATCAAAAAATATCAGACAAAAACATAATTTTTTACCTCATTAACTGGATCGATGTTGGCCATCTTGAAAATTGTTGGGTTCTAACTGATTGTAACGAAAACAAATCACGATTTACAAAAGTCGGTTGAGAGGATTTCAGAAAAGGTTAAAGGGTTTCTTGACAAATAAATTATTTCGCACTGTAACCGGCAAAAAATGCACCATGAATAATAAGCCCCATCACAAAATTAGTCCTCTATAAAATTTGGAGTGGAAAAATTCATCTAGTGGAGTTTAGGAAATTGGTGCTCCACGTGCCTCTTAAAATTTGGGGATATCCAATGTGCACCCTACAATTCAGTTAGTGTTTATTTGAGATAGTCTCTCACTAGATTACATAATGTAAGATAAGTCCAAATCTTTTTATATTAATCCATTAATTGTAAGTTTCATTTAATATAAATCCAAGTAATTAGTGTATACCATGTTTACCCTTTCAAACCATAATTAGGATTTGTTTTATCTTATTATTATATTTATTTATTTATTTAAAATAAAAATTAATTTAAAAAATAATATTTTTTTTAATTAATATTTTTTAATTTTGTTATTTTGTTTTTGTTTTTGTTTTTCTTTTTCTTTTTCGGCGGCGGCTTTGGTGGAGTCCTGATTAACTGACTCAGCATTAGTTAAATTTCAATTAGTTGACATTCCATTTTTTTTCTTTTGTTTTTCTTTTTTCCGACAGCGGATCGTCAAAGCTCTGATTTGCTAACTCAGCATTAGTTAACTTCAACATTAGTTGACATTCCATTTTTTTTTATTTTTTTCATTTTTTGTTTAATTTTTTTTTTCCGGAGGCGGGTTGTCGGAGCTCTGGCTAGCTAAGTCAACATTAGTTAACTTCAACATCAGTTGACATTTGACATTCCATTTTTTTTCTTTTAATTTATTTCTGGTTAGCTAACTCAATGTTAGTTAACTGCAATATTAGTTAACTTTAACATTAGTTGACATCTCCTTTTTGTTTGTTTTTTTTTTCCAACGGCTGTTCGTCAGAGCTCTGGTTAGCTGACTCAGCATTAGTTAACTTCAACATGAGTTGACATATAATTTTTTTAATTTTTTTTTCCGGCAGCAGGTTGTCTGATCTCCGATTTATTGACTTGCATTAGACGACTTAAACATTAACTGACGTACAAATTTTTTTTTCCCGGCAACGGGACGTTGAAGCTCTGACTAGCTGACTATGCATTAATTAGTTGACTTTGCATTAGCTAAAATTTTATTCCATGTAATTATCAGGGCCCGAAATATGAAAAAATGGCTAATTTATACAGTTAAAACCGCGACAAATGATGAGGGTGTTATACAATACTTTCGGACTCGATACTATATTAAGGTAATAAAAATATCAGTTTAGTTTTTTTTTTTTTTTTTTTTTTTTGTTACTTAACTATAGCTTAATATTCTTTTATTTTTTACAGCCTTATGATGAGGAAGATGAGACAATATCCGCAGGCAATTTTTCTCGGCAAGTTGATGACAATCTAAAGGTACTATTATTCTTTAATCTTTATATTATCACTCAGGAATAAAATATATGAATCTTTTATATGATATGTATCACTTACGTATAACAGTTCCAATCTTGCATGTTTAATGGAATACTATTTATTAAGTTAAACTCTGCTATACGTTGTTAATACACCAATAGAATGCAATAAGTTTTAATTCTTTCAAAGTTTTGGATTTACTTCATATAAGTTGTTTAATGGTCGTCCCTTGCAAATCGCATTTTCATTCTTTTGTATAATGCAAATCAAATTTCCAAAAACAAAAGTAAAACCTTCAATATCCAAAACATGAATAAAACTAAGGTTTCTAATGAGAGACGGAACAAATAAACAATCGTTCAAAACAATAGGATAACTCGAATCTAAAACATTTAAGTAAATTGTCCCAATGGCTTCAGCAGCAACTCTTACTCCATTCCCCATCCTTAGGTAAATCTCACCCGCTCTAAGCTTTCTATTTCTTGTCATTAGCTGCAAATCATTACATAAATGTGAGCCACAACCCGTATCGAATACCCAAGAAGAAGAATTTACAGACAAATTTACGTCAATGAAATACGTACCCTTTTTTAGAACGTTTATGCTTTAGGTAAGCCTTGCAGTTGCGGTGCTAATACTCTTTCTTTCCACAGTGATGGCAAGCATCATCAGCATGCTTGCTAACTTTCGCTTTGGGGCCCCCACTACCTTCACCCACTTCGAACTTGCTGTTTGTGAAGGGAACTCTTTCATTTCTCTTCTTTTGGAAAGAACTCTTCTTTCCAGAAGTGGCAGCAACGAGAACAAATTTCTCTTTCTTGATGGTGAACTCGAAACTGACTAACATGTTCATTAACTCATCCAAGGGAGGATCAAGTTTGTTCATGTTGAAGTTCACTATGAACGATTCATAGGAACTAGAAAGAGACAACAGGATCAAATCCAGCGAAAGCTCGGCAGGGAGGGTGACGTCAAGGTTCACTAGCTTCTCAAGGAGAGTGATCATCTTGAGATAGTGCTCGTGGACCGAAGCCCCTTCGCGTAGTCTCGCAGTGGTCAACTCCTTGGTAGTAGCGTACCTAGACGCCCTAATACACTATACATGCTATCGAGATGAGCCTTAATGTCGAAAGCATGCAAGTGAGACTCATATTTCCTCGCAAGCGCGGGCTCCATAGTTGCTATCATGTAGCACCTAGCATGAGTGTCGTCCTTCTTCCATGCTTCATAAGTTTCCTTTTCAGCATCGGTCGCAGTGTCGGGTATTGTGGCAGGAAGTCTCTCATTTAGCACATAGAGACGACCCTCAACGGTGAGCACAAGTTTTAGACTACGTAACCAATCTAGGTAGTTTGGCCATTGAGTTTTCGGTCGAGGATTGACATTATGGGAATCTTAGACATGATTATCTCAGAGGTTAAAGAAGAGGATTATTAGAGATTCGTATTAAATGATTTTACAATTAAATATTTGCACTTTTATTATTTAATTGTTCTCCCACTAATTTTGCCGAGTTCCACTTCCCTCTAGTAGACAAACGAGAAAACCGATTTTTCTTTAATGGGCTTTAGGTCCAATAGAAAAATAAAACCCGTAGTTAATCTAGTCCGACTATATTTGTCCAAAGGTAGATCACAATCAATCATATCATTTATATGACCCTAAAGTAATTTTTCTCACACTTGATAATGACCTAATTTAATCTCGTGAATTCAAAATTTTCGTATGTCAAGTCTAACCTACCAATCAAAGATGCTCATAGAACTTAATTATACCAAACTAATGCAATCCCTAGTTAATCTAGCCGACCACGTTAATCCAACATAACCTTTTCTATGGCTACATTCATCATTATGTCAATTAAATTACAGCTCACCTTACTATAGTACTCCCCGCTAACACAGCTTACTGCACTATTTCAAGGGGCTACACATAATTCAACCGTTAATGGCAGAAGGAAAGAAAAATTCAACAGATTGGTTTTTCTTTATAGCTTGAAATAATTCTTACTTAAATTAAGAATGAGGGATTTTGAAAAAGTTTTAATCTCATCACAAGGTTTGGATTGGTCGATGTGATTCCTACATCTATGTTCTCTAAAGGTATATGGAAACGCATATTGTCCTAAGAGGAACATATGACCTAACTATATAATTAATTACATTAATTAATTATCGGGTTTTTCAAAATAATTATAGGACCTCAATTAGCATAAATCAATCAAATAATATTGAGGTACTCATAATTAAGTTGAAGTATAATCAATATTATATGTGTGTTCTATTAATTAAGATCAATTTAACAATTTAAATTAATTAAGTAATCTAACACTTATTTACTAAAATAGATAATTGTTGAATCAATTATCTAATTGGGTTTAATTGAAAATAATTTTCCAAAAATTAAAATCAGTTTGTTCTAAGTTTAATTTTAGATTTTTTTTTATTCAGTGAACCGGTCCGATCTGACCGGTCTAACCAGTTCCGACCGAAACGGTCCGGTTCAGTTTAGCCCAACTGGCCGAATCAGTGAGTCGGGTCAGTTAGACCGAGAACCGTTCTGACCGATCCGAATCCACGTCGATTCGGTCAGTTTGATCGAAAAGAATCATCGAACCGGCCGGTCCGACCCGGACAAAATTAAAATTAGCAGTTTTAATTAAATTTCAGATCCGATTTTCCAATTTCAAACAATTTTAAAGCTAGAAAAAATTCTAAACAATATTTCAAAAATATTTTGAACTTTCGAAAAACACCCAATTAAATAATACAACAATCACAATTTTAATAAATCGAACATGCATTAAAATAAGCAAAATATATTAACGCAATTAATTGCGCAACGCGCTCTGATACCACTGTTGGGAATCGAACACGTGTATGCAGCGGAAAATAAAAAATTTATATGAAAAACGGGTTTGATCATATAATCACGTACTCGATAATAACAATTAATTGCGTACCTTGATGCTTCCAGCGAAATTTAAATTACAACATGCATATTATTAATTCGATAATTAAATCAATTAGCATGCTCGCAGTAAATCACGAATCATACATCAACAATCACGTATATTAATTCACGAAAAATCATACAACGAATATCAACATTAATTTAATCTAATTAAATTAAAACCAAATTGAAACGGATCCGAAAATTACCTCTCGAAGCGTGAGACGAACTTTCGGATTGACGCAAACTGCCACGGAAACCAATCCGTGCAGTCGGGAGAAGCAGTGGCGAAGCGACGGCGGCGTACGCGCGGATCAGCGGCGGCGCGTGAGATTCACGAGATGTCTTCGGGCGGCGCGTGCGGGCGAGTGCGACGGCGATTCGGCGGCGGCGTTTCGGCAGATCGACTCCTTTGTCTTCCTCTTCTCGGATTTCACCTCGTATACCGAATTCAACTGATACGTGGCACTAGACACGCAAAAGTCAGAATAAAACGGAAGAATAATTAAAAGAATATAACTACAAAAGAATATCGGCGCGTGGGGCGCCGATTCCGGTGATGGTGGCGCAGCGGAGAAGGGGCAGCGGACGTGAGGTGAGCGGCTAGGGTTAGGGTTGTGACTTGTGTGTTGTGCAAGACCTATAAATCTTATATTTATAGTGTCTTGTATAAAAGCCTTAACGGGCTTAAGTTGGACCAGGCCCAACAGCTTAAGGTCGTTAGTCTTTCTTCGCTCGTTTATCACAACTCAATGATTGGAAAATTATAACATGTATATTTTCGGAATCATTAAAACTTCCTCATCATTACGAATGCCAATTCTCGATTTCCAATTTCTAAAACTGGAAACCCTAATTCAGTGGACCTTCTAAATTTGGAAGCTTCCTAATTTAGAAAGTTCACTAAGATGTTCGCCTAGTTCTTTCATTTTCTTATTCAAATTCATAATTCCAAATTACGAATGTTGGAATAAATCATATTGACTTCCAATTATGCAAATATTAAACGTTTTATCTTTGACCATTTATTCAAAGAACTCGAGTGCATGAGCAGTGTGACCTCAGTGGTTCAGGTGTAAGCTAGCCGTGGGTCCACAACTCTTTGTGGTTTAAACACGTCCCTAGAGATTATAATTAAGATGAAGCTTGTCTCAACTTAATCACCCAACGAATCAAGATTCGCGTCTAGCAACTACGCGTCATGATTCTCTAGATACAAATGAAGTGCCTGCAAGAACTGTGTGAAATAGTTAACGTACAGAACGATCCCTTCAATTCATATGTCCCGATTGAATTAGAGGCATTGGTTCATCGAGACCTACTTTGTAGTTCAATAACTGTGAGATCGTTCTAAGTGTTGTAATCGGTACGTGCATGACTTGGAGAATCGAATTCCCTAATCATCACTTAGTCAGCTCTGGCCAGAGACTTTAAAGATTACAAACTATGAGAACACACATGACATTCAAGACTATTCTAGCGATCGAATCCCCGACTACAATGCACAGACATCCTACTAGATTTCGGATTGCACGAACAATGGCCCTTGGGGCGGTCCTCGGTGGAACTCGGGGACAGGTCACGATACAGCTGGTCCTCTAGTGAAGTCATGGTGATGTCTAGGTCTTAAGGACTAATGGTGTACAACTATATCATAGAGATATCTACTCGATTATTGAGAACCACTTAGAGATTTATAGGATGAGGGAGTTCAGTGAACTCGTCAACTTACGAGCACCCACTTATGCATGCCGATATCACAATACCGTTTACTATTAAGACGCAATACACACACACTAAGTGCTAGTCTCTTAATGGGAAAGGCCGATATCCTCATTGGTGGCGTAACCCTACGACTAGGAACATGGTTTACAGTTATAATACTTAAGTAAATATCTCACGATCCTAAAAGATCAATAATAAATAATTGTAATAACTGTAAGGACTATATCTATGTTTGTACATGGGACAAAGATATAGAATGCCAAGGTGTTTTATCATTAATACGAAAAAGGATTTTATTGCAAGAATAAATGGAAAGACCACAGCCACAAGTTCGCTTGTTGGTCACCTACTCAATACAGTTGTTTGCTACTATATTTGGCCACCGAATCTCTTAATAGTTTTGATTTACTACCGGCTTGTAGCATTCTCTAATAGTCCTTTCAGGTGGTGGTTCGCTTCTCTTCTTGTGTTCACATATTGGTCAAGCAGTACACTTTTACATGCTCGAAAAGTCCTTTCAATTTTTTGATAGTAGTAAGGAACCGTTCCAATTGAAATACTTACGCACAATCAAAGATCGAATCTTCAAAACAAAAATGGAAAAAAATAAACATAACTAAAATTTAAAAAAAGAAAAAAAGAAAAAAAAACTTGGCTAAATTAATTGATATTTAAGAGGTATATCTCGAAATGAATATTTGGACAGGAATTTAGAACAGAAACGAAGTCGAGGCAATGATTAGATTATTTCTCCGTAAAACAAGATTGGCTCGTATATGTGCTTACGTTTTTAGTCAATTGTCCCCAAGATACAACGACTTAAGGGTTTCGATTTTTGCAGCACAGCAAGAATCGAACTACAACGAACAAAATGTGAGTTTTGGACTCTCTAGACACGAAGGAAGAAATGAACAATATGCTTTATGAATGGAAAAAGAATGCTTTGGATTCGAATGAGTGAATTTGTATTCGTAAGAAGGCTGTATTTATAGGTTTGGAAAACTTGTGTCCAAAAGACACACCTTTTGGAAAATAAAAGGGGAGGCATCTTTTCTCAGGGACCATGCACCAATTCAACTTAAATAACTACATTTACGGATGATGAGACGCCTCTTGGCCCACATGTGAAGAGACTACTATGACGATGATGTCATATAGGACACATGTCGCTTTAATCTTGGGTCCAAAAAAGGACCAAGGGCGGGGCGCGGGCCAGGCAGGCAACGTCGGCGCGCATGTGGCTTTGCACTTAAACTCACACTCGAAATTAATTATATTATTAATTATTCACGTTCCACTATTTAAAGTGTTCTCATCAAGATTGTTTTCCAATGTGGATAGTGAGTTTTCACATTCCCATTTCCCATAAATGAATCATATTTAAGTGTCTACCTTAATGCATTACAATTTAGCTAAAAAGGGTGCTTCGGTATTGTGTAAGGATTTTTTTCATTTTAATCCCTCCCTATTTCTTGCTTTTGTGACGAAAGATTTCCCCTTATTGATATTTATATCTTTCAATTTGTTTAATTATTGAACATTAATTATCAAAAAAAAATCAGAAAAAAAAAATACAAAAGAAAGAAAAGGAAAAAAAAAAAAAAAAGGAAAAACCACCCCTCCAAGAAAACCAATTAAAGAGACGAAGGTCAAAATCAACAGTGAGCAAAAACAAGAATGTACCTTTCTTCCTAAGCTGCTTGACCATCACCACCTATTCACCTCCCATCCATCTATCCATCCATCACCCTAACGTGCGTGCCCCTCATCCTACTCACTCTTTCACTTTTTTGGCAATCTATATATATATATATATATATATATATATATATATATATATATATATATATATATATATATATATATTATGACCAAACAATTTCGTTTCTAAATAATACAAAGTCTAAATTAAATTCCGTTTTCATATCAAAACATCAATTTGCCCCTCAAAGCAAGCTATAAAGAACCCCCAAAAAAATCAAGAATATGAAATTGTAGCATGTACCCGAGATAGATATGCAATCGATATTTTCTATTTTAAGAGGGGTTTTGTTTTCTCTTTCAAAATTATTAAGGGTAATTTCGAAAAACACCCCTGAACTTAGGTTAAATTACAAAAGAAAAATCCACATATCCGTAATTACTAAAAACCCCCCCGATGTTTGTCTCCGTCTTACATCGCCCCCCTTATGGTGTGATTTTCACGGAATCTTTTGAGTTGAGAGATTATTCCCGAAAAAATATCGATTCTACCATAGACGTGACATTTCTTTATGCTATTTGTTAAAGAAATAATTTTAACTTTCGGGGGGTTTTACACGAAATCTTTATTCTTCTTAAATAACACATTCATAACTTTTTAGCATAACTATTATTCCTCTCATGGTAATTTTTGTCTTCAAAAGGTAGCATAAAGAAATGTCTTGTCTGCATGGGTAGAATTAACAATTTTCGCGTAATATTCACTGGAAACAAAAAAGGTTCCGTGAAAAATCACCCTTATGGAGGTCGGAGTAAGACGGATACAAACGTCGGAGGTTTTTCATAATTACGGATAGGTGGAGAGCTTTTCATAATTTAGCCTAAGTTTTGGGATTTTTGTAATTTACCCGATTATTACACAATGTGTATATAATGTGTACATAATGGACTATTTAATTAGTGGGGCTTGTAAATGAGGGAGGTTTCTTGGATGGGCCATTTTGATAAATTATTTTGACCTCATGGATGAAGTATTAATGATTTAATTAAACACATCAAATATATATATATATATATTTTACTCAAAAAAGAATATAACTTTAATTCATGTACAAAAAATGAAAAATTAATGTTTAAACAAAGGGAAAAGGAGAGGGAGACAAGATTTCATGTTTGGGGGTCTAAAACAAAGAATGGCCATAAATATGAGGTGGGCCATAACCAATACCAAAAACATGCAATCACACCTAACCATAACATAATCAGATCATCACCCAGCCCCCACCTCCCTCCTCAATTTCTTTCCATCAAATTAAAAAATTACAAAAAATTAATAATAAATAAATAAGAGATTAAATTCTGAGTGGATCAGTCGATATTTAATATAAATCGGATTCCACTAATTTTTTGACGTATGACACTTTTAAGTTTTGACACTTAGTAAACACGCTAATTACAATTAGGATTAGAGGGGTTACGGGATCTGTTGGGTTTTTTTTCTTCTCCAATTATTAGAATCCTAAGTATATTTCTATTTAAACTATTCACGTGTCAATCATCCAATGGCATCCGATTTTTCTATTAAAACAGGTCATCCGGTCTAAATTTGCACCCAATAAATAAATAAAGAAAGAAAGAAAAAACCCTTTTTTTTATCTTTTAAAAAAAAATTGGCTGTCACCTTTTGAATATTTTAATCATGAAATAGGAAAAAATCCATCAATTGGACTCGTTCAAACAGCCCCTTTCTAGCTTTTCTCCAACTCTCTGCTTCCACCTTACCAGAAACAAGGACCCCCTTTTCTCTCTCTCTCTTTCTCTCTCTTCTCTTTCTCACAAATACAAACACAAACACACAAATCACTAAAACCAGCTCAAAGAAAAAATGAAGAGTAGTAGTAGGAGAAGAAGATTGGTGGTGTTGACAGCGTTGGCGTTGGTGATAGTAGCGCAGATGGTTGTCGGGCAATGCAACGGCTCAAGAACAACAATAAATGCATTCAAAACGACACCGCATAGTAGTAGTAGTAGTAGTCCACGTGGCCATTTCTCCAACTTGTTGCCCAAAAGATGGGTACCCTTCTCCGCTCCCTCTAGAAAACACAACGATCTCGGCCTCCAAACTTGGAGACTTCCCTGATCAATAATATTCTTATATAATATATTATATAATGGCCTCTCTCTCTCTCCTCTCTCTCTCCTCTCTCTCTCTCTCTCTACATATATAAAAATATATTTCTCTCTCTTGCCTATATATTTTGGGTATTTTTTCCTTTTCATCGGATTGAAATATATATAATTAGGTTTCTTAGTGTGGTAGCGACTGGTGATATATATGGTGGAGTTGATGAAAGGCCTGATCTGCAGCGCTTGGATTTTTGATATTTTAATTTTCCTGATTAATTAATTAATTAATTTTTAACTAGCATTTTTCCAGTTAAATCTGTTTAATTTTAGTTTGTTCTTTTTCAGACTGATCAATATATATGGAGAATATATGTTTAGTATCATTTTGTATGTACATGTATATGTACTGGGATTTATTTATGTTAATGGGGATTATACGTGCAGAAATATAATCTTTCTTGCCTTGTTTTATTTTTTTTGTTATATTATAATTTATATATATAAAATGTTTTTATTTTTTATATATATTTGAGATGGAAATTAAATGATGGAAGTAAATTAAATTACTGTATATGGTATGAACAATGATTTTGGGATATTATGTAGTACAATGTTGGTTGATATACATCATGTGTGTGACAGCTTCAAATCAATTTATTGCAGCAGGTAAGGTGACAATCTATTTTTCCTGATTGTGCACGTAATGCCTTTTTCCTTTTCCCCTTTTTTTTTTTTTTTTTTTTTTTTTAATTTTATTATTTTGGTTGATTTGGGGTCCAAGTAATGTTCTGTATATTTCCACAAGAATCTTAGCTAAATTTAAAAGGAATATCTCTCCAATGTATCACTAGTAGAAAAAGGGACGTTTACTATTTTATTTTTCTCGGTAAATGCTAGGATTTATCGTAACGAAAAATTATTTGCTACGGCCATTTACCATAACAATTTTTTTGTCACGCCCGTGGGGCTAATTCGTATCAAATGCGGATCAAAAGCCTTTTTACTACGAATTTGGTACATTTTGTTATTGTTAATGGTCGTAGTAAAAAACTGTTTTTCTACTAGTGTATGTTGTCTTCAGTCTAATATTAAAGGGAAGATTAGTGAAAAATGCTCCATTTCGAAATTGTATTGAGATAGGTCCATCATTTGAAAATAATTAGTGAAAATCTCCTCCTTAAGTATTTTTGCGAAATTCTAGTTTATAATCTTATGTTTTTTCGCCAAAGTCCGGATTAAACTGGACGTAAATCAATTATGATATTTGTGTAGTTGATTTATTAATCGACGATAGTTGATAAAAATATTGAAACGTATATTAGACCTAAAAACAATAAATCGAATATAAAAAAACATAGTTGATGTATTAATCGACTGTAGTCGATTACGTAATTGTCACATAGTGATACTAAAATCGATGGCATAAAAGCTGGAGTGTATCGAACCGATGGGAGAAGTTCTGTAATCCGTTGGTCGGGGCGGTAGAGAAGGGTTGTTTCAATTCCAGCAGTGGAGGTGTTTGATGTTTAGACGATGGTGTCTAGAGGTGTTTTGATGTCCAGACTTTTCGGCGGCTGTGGATATTTTTATGTGCAGATGGTGACGCTTTAACGCCGGTGGAGGCATTTAATGTTCAAACGACGATGCCTTAACGACGGTTGTCAGTGAGGAGGAGATGATTCGGATCTAGGATAAAGAGGAGTGAATTGAACTTTTGTCTAATGAGAAAAATAAGGGTAGACATCTCCATATTAAAGAAATGGTTGGAGTTTATCTAAGAGCCCCAGTATTAAAAGTAGCCGATGCCTTCAATTTATTTTTCTCAAAGAGAATAGTCAATTTAATTAACTGACAAATTTAGATTATTGACAAATAATTCTATTAATATCGTAAACTATTGTCTATTAGACACTATCCCAAATTAATAACTACCTTATCAGACAATCCAAAAACCAAATTAGTTAAATAATTCGTTATCATGATTCATTATACATATCCACTCAATTCGCAATTATCAAATCTAAAATTCATCTGTTGGTTAGAGCCCAAATTATAGCAAAATAAAGCCTTAGAATTTGGCTCACATTAATAATTATAATAATTTCATTTGCACATATACAATGATTTCAGAGAAAATAATGGGAATCTTTATATATATATATATATATATATATATATATATATATATATATATATATATATATATATATATATATATATATATATGTGTGTGTGTGTATCCTAAATAATTATGTCCATCGCAGTGATAAAAAAAGGTAAAAAGCAAAGGGAAAAAAAGAGCAAACAGAGCCGGTGAGGTGAATGTGTACGCGGATATGCCTCGTTTGTTTACCTATATCGGATTATATTGGATTATGTGAGATTATATTTGTAGAATTTTGGTATTAAATTCATAAAACCTACACCTGGAGAAATATATCAGGTAATTTTCAACAGTAGATCTATACATAATAATAATCACATCCATGTATATGTATGCTTAGTAGATTGTTATTTATGTAGATCACGGTCTAAAACTACATGATGAATTTCACCATGTGTAGAATTTCATAAGCCTATTAAATATGAAATGTCAAAAAGAATACCCTTTAAAATAACAAAATTAAGATACTATTATAAGTTCAAAATTGTCTTTTTATTTTTTAATCACCCACTACAAAATTAATCCCAAGGCGGAGGGGTGGTACTAATTTAACCGAATAGTAACATTTTATTGCAAACTTCAGATGTAGCAGCGGGCTTAGCTAAATACAAATATCATCAAACAAACATCTTACTAACTCTAACTATTTAGTTAATGAATCTTAATACCACTAAGCAAACGAGGCATAAAGAACTAATTCACCGATAATCATAAAGATTTATTGAGTATATTTTTATCCCGCATAATAACTTGAAAATCATAAGAAAGATATCAACTATATTAAGAATAAATTATGTATGAATAGCTCGATACATATTGTTTATTTTTAAGCAAAAAACGACATAAATATTTATGTCATATATGTTATTGTGAATTGTGATGGTCCCTTTCAAATATAAGTGAAAACGAAATCTCAGTGAGAAAAATATTGAAAAAGTAGTTTGTGGAAATTTATGGGTGTTATTAAGTAAAAGATCAACCTGTCCCACAAATCAAGCAAATGTCAAATATCAACTTTTTTTGGTACGCATTTAAATATATATATTAAAGTAAATATTAGGTAGATGATGTTGAAGGACTAATTAATTTGATTATAATTAAGTTTATTAGTATTGTAGGTTTTCTATAATGTTAAACTAAAAAGGATACTTATATATATATATATATGAGTGATTACAAATAAGTTCATCAATGGATACTTATTCATAAAGAGATCCACACAAAAATACTTTTACAAATAAGTTCACACATGGTCCAGATTTTTGTAAATTAATTTAACCTCAATTTGACCCCAAATTTCATAAATTATTCAATTTTGACCCAAAACTTTGTTTTTTCAAAAAACAATTCAAAAAAAAAAAATTTGCCGCCGGATTCCGGTGTTGACTTTTTGATTTTTTTTTATTTTTTTTTACTTCCAGATTTTTTCGCCGGTTTCCGGCGTTGACTTTTTTTTTTCCCCTTTCCGTAACATTTTTTTTTTCGTTTAAACAGTAATATTGCTGTGATTGACAGTAATATTAACTATATTACTGTTAAACACAGAAAAATTAACTAAACTATAGTTTAACACATCAATATTGCTATATTAATATCTAACACAGTAATATTAACACAACAAAACTCATTATTATTGTGTAATAGAGTAATATTACTATGTTGATCGTTCAACAAATGTAAACATAATAAAAAGCCAAAAGAATTAATATTACTGTGAGTGATAGTAATCTTATATATAAAAGAAAGAAACGTTGGGCAACCCTAGAAAAACCCTAATGGTATTTTTGTAATTATTTATTTTTAATTTTTTTAATACTACTAATTTTTAACTATAATTGTTAACAATTATCAAAATTGAAACTAACCAGTGAAGAATCCTACCTAACGGTACTTCTGTAATTATTTATTTTTAATATTTTTCTCTACTAATTTTCTAATTATAATTTTCAACAATTATTTAGTCCCCTATTTTTCATCAATAAATCTCAAATCTTAAGAGATAATTAAATTGATAATTTTTTCACTTTTGAAATAATATCCCGTGCATCGCACGGGGAAAAATGCTAGTATTATATAACAACAGTAATATTACATCAACCACAATAATATTACAATAATAGACAGTAATATTATTACGTTACTCCGTGAATAACTTAAACAAACAAAAAAATCCAAACAAAATAATAATATTGATGTGGTTGACAGGAATATTACTATAACAATAGTAATATTACCGTCAACCACAGTAATATTATTGTGTTTACAGTAATATTGCAATAATAGACAGTAATATTATTACGTTACTCCGTGAATAATTCAAACGAAATAAAAAACCCAAAAAATAATAATATTGATGTTGTTGACAGTAATATTATTGTGTTTACAGTTATTTTACAGTCAACGACAGTAATATAATTACGTTGACTTGTCAACAAATCAAACAAAATAAAAAAATAACAAAAAATAAAAAATAATATTACATTAATTTACTGTCAACGGCAGAACAAGTACATAAATGTATTGTCAACGGCAGTACACATACGCGAATTAACTGTCACTGACAGTGTAATTATGTTAATTTACTGTCAGTGACAGCGCACTTACGGTCACCGCTCGGCGGGGGGCGTGAAAAAAAATAACACTCAAAAAAGTCTCCGCCAGAGTCCGGGGCGGGGATAGATATATATAAATATCTACGCCGGTATCCGTCGATAAAATCTGTGGAGGAGAAAAAAAGAAATAATATATATATATATATATATATATATATATATATATATATATATATATATATATATATATATATATATATATATATATATATATCGAAAAGTCAACGCCGGAATTCGGCGGCAAAAAAATATTTTTGCAAAAAAAAAGTCAAAATTGGACATTTGTGGTCAAAATTGGATTTTTGTGAAAAAAATTGATTAAAGTGGGGTTACAATTAAGAATTTGGTATAAAGGGTTGGGGGTAATATTATCATATACATGAATATTTCATTTATTTATAATAAATAATAGAGGGATGGGATTATTGGTGAAAAAGATAGAATCCTTAAACCTAGAATAATAAAGATGCTTGGTTGAAGACTTGTGCACAAAAATATCACACACACACACACACACACATATATATATATATATATATATATATATATATATATATATATATATATATATATATATATATATATATATATATATATATATATATATATATATGGAATTTTAGGATATCTTAATGACATAAGTAACATGATAGGGGCAATTTTTTTTTTTTTGGTGTTGTTTTAGATTGTAGTTTTTAAAATGGGGGGCGGCACCGGCAGGAGGCGCCACCGACAGGAGACGCCAGCTCCAACGGCGTCTTCTCTTTAAATATTAATATTTTAATATTTTAATATTTTAATATTTTAAATATTTATATTAATATTTTACTATTTTCTGAATTTTAATTTTTTTTTACAAAATAAAACATTAATATTAGTATTAAATTTATTACATTTTATATATTTTATCCATTAGTGTTAAATTATCATTGCATATATTTATCTAATCAACACAATAAAATAGTGTACAATCTTGTTTGTTTTTGCATTTTGGTTTTCCAATAAATTAATATTTTTTTTATAAAATTCAATAGAATGTACTAACTGGAAGGGAAGAAATCGTACTGCAAAATTTGACCAATTAATAGTGGCAGTTTGAAGTATGAAATTATATTTTCTGGTGTAACTTTAATGATCATATTTTAGATTAATTTATTATAATTTGATTAAATTTTAGAAATATGTACCTATTTTGTGTTAATTTCTTCAAATACCCTAATAAAAAAAAAATCAAGAGTGTTGTTTATTGATGTTTGTAAAATATGTATATTGGTTTTTTGAGTAATTTGAAAAAAAAAATATAAAATAACAAGCAAATGCATATATATATATATATATATATATATATATATATATATATATGTGTGTGTGTGTGTGTGTGTGTGTGTGGGGGGCACTGAAGTGCCAATTTTATTTTATTTTTACTCATTTTGGACCTATTTATTTTATATAACTCTTTTATTTTGTAGAACTTCTTTTGTTTTTGTCTACATGTTTTTTAAGATTGTACACTATTTTATTGTGTTGATTAGATAAATATAAGCAATGATTAATTTAACACTAATGGAGAAAATATATAAAATGTAATAAATAATACTAACATTAATGTTTTATTTTGTAAAAAAAATTAAAAATCAGAAAATATAAAAATATTAATATAAATATTTAAAATATTAAATATTTATACGGAGACGCCGTTGGAACTGGCGTCTCCTGCCGGTGTCGCCGTGGTGGGTGGCGTCCAACCCTAATTCGGTTACACTCCCCAAAACAACCCCATTTTAAAAACAACACCAAAAAAAAGTTGCCCCGAAAAAACTTGTATGGATGGGTCAAATCTGACACGGTTTTTAGTTAATGTTTCTATCCGTTTTATGAAATGTGACCGTGGTGGTGTGTCATGTTTGACTATGATTTCCACCTAATTTTGACTATGTTTATCAAAAATAGACAGCTTTTTAATGTCATTTGATGTTCCTCAATATCTTCCCTGTTTCATGGCCTAAAGTTAGCATATCTTAAAGTCAAACAAAATTTAAATCAAGAGACTTAAAGTTAGCTTAACACAATAGCACAACGAGTCCATGAACCGGACTCTTCGTGTACACAAATACCATAACCCGCCAACCGGCGGTTCAAACTGGATTTTTGTAAAAATGAAATGCTCTAATTTGAAATTGAATTGGACGGCTAAGATTGAATTGATAATTTTGATCTTGACCATTGATTTTGAGTGATGGTTGCGATGATATTCTGGCTCCAGCCACGACACTGATGCAGCTTCGGGTTCTAGAATACATAATACTCTAGAACCAAGTAGCAAAGAGGGCAAATATAAATCTAATACTTTTGTCCAGCATTCGACAAAGTGACACTTCCACCCGAAGATATGCAAGCGAAGTGCAAATATTGTCTAGTAAATTTTATTATGTTTTATTTTTAATCTAAAATTAGTAATAGTATTATTATTTATTATTTGTATTTTTTTTTTTATTTTGTATAGATTGCTGACAAGTGGAAGTGGTCAGGGGTGGTTGCATGCATATCTTTGATCCGGTAAATTTGGCACTGATCGCATTCAAAAGCAAATGCCTACTTATGGAACCGACTCCTATAAACCCAAGCTGAAGAATGGTGAATTTAATTTATTTTAATACATTGATTTAAAATTAAAAGAAGAAATGACTAGATTAGTTGCCATAGTACATCTTTCATTAAGTTTTCAAAAAAAAATATTTTCACTAATTTATGAAAAAAAAAAAAAAATCATGCGCTAGTCCAATTCCACGAAAACTTACATAGAATTGCACTGAATTTAGGTTTAGAAGAATTTAGTTTACTTGATAAGGTATTTAAATTTCATTTGATAATACTAGTAGTGTCAATACTGCTAGTATACCATTGCTAAAATAAATAGGTAGACCATCATTTAATGGTAAATTCTTTCATATTAAAATAGTTTGTATTTTTATCTTTATCTTTATCTTTTTTATTTTCTTTACTTGTTTATGGTTTTTTTTTCCTTTAGATTTTGTATTACATTTTTATTCATTATTACTATATAATTGAATGCGAAAAAAACAATTGAAAATATAAATATTACGTATGTACTGTAGTACCTAACACGGAACTGATAGCAGTGGTTCCGTGTGGTTCTACACAATCAGGCCCGTTCTTGAGAATTCGGGGATCTAGGCGAGATTTAAAGAACAACTTAAAACGGGACCCCTTATTTGACAAAATAATTTTATCAAAGGAAGTTCGAAATTAAATATACTAAAAACATATACATAGTATTTTTTAAAAATGATGGAATAAACAATAACGAGGATTTGCTAGTTCCCTTAATTCGTCCCGTGACGTATAATCTTTATAGCAAATAGACTTCATAAATATTTACAAAATTTAAATACACTAATGAATATTGATTTTTATTTTAGGTAGAAAAACAAATAACTAAGACATTATAAATTTAGTATTTAGGGGCCCCAAAGTTAAGAAAATTGTAAAAATATCTATTGATCATTTAGTTTAAAGTTATTTTAGAATTGATGTTTCAAAATATTATATATAATAAATATATAAAAAAAATATTCATATATAAAGTGTATATAAAGTAATTTGGGAGCCCTAAATTTTTGTAAAAATCCGTGGGCCCTAGGCGACCGCCTACTTCGCCTTCCCTCAAAACCGGCCCTGTACACAATCGGTGTCAGTTCCCCTATTCTGGGACCCGGACCCGTGGCAGTGTCTAGTTGTGAGTCTAAAACCCGCCAAACTCGTACATTTGTCATTCCTAATCTCTAAAATAAAATTTGGAGACTCGTTTTACGTACTCAACTGAAGGCAGCTTGGTTATCGTTTGGTGATTGTAGATATACCCCACGGAGCTTCTAAGGGCCAAAATCGAGGTTGAAACATGCGTGAATGTGATGATGATGTTCATCTTCTTTTCTTGGTATATATATTATGCTTCTAAAATGAAAGCAAAAGTAAGAAAAGACCAATCTCATTATTTTTTAGGGTATAAAGTTGATTTTCTCTTTAACTACTTGTAATTATTGTAACACCTAATCATTTCACTATTACATCCACGAGTCTTTGTTTTCTATGATTAAAACTAGTATATCCTTTTCTCTACTTGAAACTTGTCATTTTTTAATTGGGCTTCAATGTATTTGAAAACTAGTACATCCTTTTTCTATCGCACCAATTAGGACTGTAAATTAGAATGAGATTTTTAATTCGAGCCGATGCTGATCCGAGGATTTTCGATTATGGAACAATTCTTTTCTTCCAATTTTCGAAAATTACAAGTTCTGATACATCCGGATTGTTTTACGAAATTGGAACGCACATTATATTTCAATTTTCAATCCAGTTTTCATTTACGAAAATTTCAAAAAAAAAAAAAAAAAAAAATTCTGAACACCGCACTTATAATATGAATATTATTATATATTTTATTTTATAGGTGACTATAATTTTAAAAATCCCCAATATAAGCTCCGATCCAAAAAAAGATATTTAAAGTTTGAAACAAGTTTTTTATTCTAATTTCCAAAATTTCATTTTTTTTTTCATTCTTCTTTTTCGCAACATAATTGGGATTAGTTTTTACTACAAAAATTAAATATCACCGAAATTCCAATGTATTCCGTCAAATTTACTTCTTTAGCACCAATGTTCGTAAATGCATACAAACATGTAATTACATATATACAATTTTAAGAACATCAATTGAAAATATATATATATATATATATATATATATATATATATATATATATATATATATATATATATATATATATATATATATATATATATATATATATATATATATATATATATATAGTGCATGACGATATGAATATGTCAATCATATGCCATCATACAACATGCTTGAACAGCTAATGTCATTATATAATGCTCTACTGGATGCCATATTTAATTTACATACAATCATACACACGTACATGTAAACATGTGAAAAATATGCATGAATCTATAATACACGTGTATTGTAAAATATAATTCGATGTATTGGAGATATTAATATTCAATGATACATTTCACTAATAGCTTAAGTTTTTGATTGAGATGGTCATTCAACACGATGAAACGAAACCAACCATACAAAGGGTGGCAATGCAATATTCATGATTTATAAAACCAGGCATTGTAAATTACATTCAACTCTCATCTTCACTAACTTAATTACAAAACCTTCATCTCTGGTCCAATATTCAAGCGATCATTACATCGTTTGGTAGAGCTTCTCGTAAATTATTTCATGAGAGAGAAAACACAACTCACTCAAATCTTTCTGCAGCATGACTTAACTCCACAGCACTTGTTTCCTCCTCGCGCCGAAAAATGAAGCGTGTTTCCGTCGACATGTCTCTGAGCCACATCAGCCCTATCACCCGAGGACCATGCAGAAAATAACATCTCTGTAATTTCCGCAGAGAACCCGTTACCGCTAAGATCCAATAGTTTTAAGTTCCCTGCTATTTTAATCGAAGCAGAAAGCTCTTGCATGGGCTGGCATTCTAAAATAGTCTTTTTTTGGGATGTGTAAATGTGACAATCTTCCAAACCAGATATTTTTGTAGCTTCTGCCTCTGCCACCTCATCTTCACTATCAGCAACCTCAAGCTCGTTCTCGTTTGTGTCTAGAGCATTCAACAAAGGGTTTGAGGTTTCGTCAATCAATTCTAAGTCGTGTGTTAGAGATTTAGTTTCGTCTGGACCAATATTTTCCGACAGGTTGAGTTCTTCGAGTGAGCAATTCTTGGATAGTGCTTGAAGTATGCCGACGACACCAGCAAAACCGAGTTCGCATTTGCAGATGACCAGAATTCTTAAACAACATAGAGAGTTGTTGAGTAAAGATGCCAATTCCATGCAACCCTGTATTTGTGCTTCATTTTTAGGGTTTTTACAAGGATAAATGGCAATGCAACACAATGACAGAAATAATAAGTATCACAAGTCCTCCGTATATTTATATTATATGAAAATGGTTCGAACTAATGTGACGGAAATCCCCCTAGATGCACACAAGTGAAAGGACAAAGTGATAGCTTTAGAAAATATGCACTAAACGAGAACTACATAAAAGAAATTCACAACGTCTCACATAAATACTCTGTCAAAAAGAACTCGAAGATGCACAAAACCAACCTTCAAACTCAAACCAAAAGAACAAGAAGCAAGAACTAATTTTCCATTTAGAGAATGATAAGGAGTTATTTTGCATATCTTGTAATTAGGATGACACTGGTAAATAATACATGAAGTACATAAACAATGGGCCAATCGTCAAAGTATGACTGAAGTCGGGAAGAAAACAAATAAAAACAAAATTTGGCGCTAGAAGGCGAGGTGTGCTCGCATTTATCATGAATTCATAACCTCCTAACGTGCAACAAGGCTAGAGAGGTGATTGGGCATTGGCTATTAAGAGAATAACATGACTGAAGAAAATGAATCATACATTCATACTAGATGCTTTCACATGCTTATTTGACAAATAAAATGAAACAAACCTCTTTCATGATTGGATTTCCACCAAGATTCAACTCGAGAATTCCACTAATCAGAGGAGCTTCATCTCTGAGCCTAACAATGTAATCGCTAGTAAGTCCGCAGAATGATAGATCAAGCCTGACCAATTCCCCTGTATCCTTTGATAATGGTTTAATCAACTGTATTGCACCTTCCTGAAAAAGCATTCTCGCATAATTATATTCACCACAAAAATCACTGGTGCAGAGAAATTTGCATCTACCATAAGTTTGTAGTTCAAAATATGTAAAACTATATTGCAGTAGAGATGAACTAGCCAAATCAATGCAAGACAAAGGAAATAGATTCGACTAGACAAAGGATTACATAGTTTGGCAACTTAGCTTGTTTATCTCGTATCATCTAAAAACAAACAAATGATCTATTTTTCTCGAAAAAAATAAAAAAAGAACCCCGAGTTTACAGAAATTGGGTAAATGAATAACTCACAGTTCCAATATTAGTATTTCCAAGCAGCAATCCGGACAAGCAACAGTCTTTGGCAAGTTGGCAAAGGCTATCAACCACAGGTTTGCTTAGCTTTATCCCAGTTAGATTAAGCTCTTGAAACCTATAAGACGAAAATAACCAGTTTGATATCCACATCCCACTGAAATATTAAAAAAACCAAAGTAGGAATAACATTTCATAAACTATTGACCGGTTTAGAGTGGCAAGCTTGAGGAAAAGATTAATCAATGCATTTCCAGATACAGGGTGATTGCGTCCTGTTCAGCGAAAAAAAATATAATTTCGAAATTGTTATTGTATAGACAAAGAAGATCGTAGAATTGCAACTAAGTCATATTTTTTAGGTAGAAGCTACCTATACAAAGATGTGTTAGTACAGAATCCGAATCCAGTGAATCAGCAACCTTCTGAATTGTTCTTGAAGTGATTGAACAATTCTCTATGTCCAAACTATAAAGAGCTGCAAAACAGAGAACTTCTTTATGAACAAGTGGACACTGTCAAAACATCCACTGCAAAGACTATGAGTTCATCTAATTCGGTTCAAGTTCAATAGACTACCAGCTTCATAGTTTTTCTTTTAAAAATTAAAAACTAAAATTTGACTAAGCAACAGCATTATGATATAATTTTGAAAAATATAGTGAATATAAGAATGAGTAACAAGTATAGAGGTTTCACCTTTGCAAGTTCGAAGGATAGTTGACAGGTAAGATGCACAGGCATCAGTCAAACAGTTTCCAGAGATGTTGAGAACTTCCAATCGAGCATAGAGTACTGGGCATTCACAAATCTGCCGAAGGAAGAGCGAAATATTTAACAGGAATTCCAGATATGTCATGTCATTTTACCACTTGAAAAAGTTACGGCATGGCGACAAAATCGTGAAGACTAAAGTCCAACAAAATGAATCCTTGAAATATTTATTCTTTATTGAGTTTTGAAGTTTACAGATCTCTACTACAGTTATATCAATTTAACTGCTTCCAACATGAATTAATAAGTATTTCAACCTCCAAGCATTTAGCAAAAGATATAACTGAGAATTCTTACATATCTATCAGGCATATAGAAAAAAGATATAACAGCATTCTTCCGTAACTCTTTTTTCTTGGAGTGAAGGTTATCTTCTGACCAGAAATCAACGTTGTTTTAATTTAGAATTGAAAAAAACAATATAATTTTTTTAGCCAATCAGGATCAGTTAGCTCATGCGTAAATGCATCCATTAACAGCCAACACTTCTCTTTGAAGTAGAGAATGAAGACTTTATTCTCGATTATTTCTACAGTAAACATGCTATTTCTATTATTATTGTCATTATCGATATAGTAATTGAAAAATGACGGAGGATGCCATTTATGAGAAATGAATTTTCTATCCATGCACAAGTAGCACAGAAGGCCCAGCAGCCCACTAAAACTATTTCCCTGAATGTGTCACTTACAAATCTTGTTAAGAAACAGAAAACGTAACGAGAAATTTTGTATATTTTAACGACTGTCAATGTTTTTAATTGTAAAAACTCAGTTCATTGGCACCATTTCTTCTTCATAAGGAGAAATATATTTAGTTGCAGTATTAGAAGAATTTTTAAATTTGTAAAAAGAGACTTGCTTGACAGTAAAAAAAAATCACCACCTGAAATAAAGCAGCTGGACCAAGTCGGTTACTGTGCAAATTTAGAACCAGACCACCATAACTTTGTCCTGATGATATGAATACTTGTTTGAGTTTTTCGACGGTACCATTTCCTGCAAAATCAAAATTAATAAAAAATGAAAAACTAGAACAAATTTGTCTTAAGATAATCACTGCCTGGGAACATATTTTTGGTATATTAAAAGATGGTTCACTTAAGAAATATGCAAACATAATCATCACTACCTAATAGGTTATGAGAAAGGTCCAAGAGAGCAAGTGTTTTGTGCAGTTGTAGAGCTTTCAACAAAGGTGCTACCGATACATCTCTTAGTTGACAATCAGACACTACAATTTCATCCTCCGAGACCTGTTAAATAATTCATCAAGAAAATGATAGTTTTTTTTATATCAGTAAAAGCAGAGATCATGTCATAACTATGAAAAACACAAATAACTAATCAATCCAGCAATATGTAGACCACAATGAATATAAAGCTTACGTCCAAGTTATACAATTTCCGGACAACTTCCGAATTTGGTGATTCAGATAGCTCCTCACAGCAGTCAATGTAGAGTTTCATGACATGTTTTGTCACCATCACTGGTGAAAAAAGTGAGAATCAATTAAGATAGGTGAATTCCTGAATACAAATGAAAATAAAAAACTCAGCTATTAAGAAAAGCTTCACTGGGGCTTAAAATTATACCACTAACGGAAACCTCAACCCGGCCATTTCCTGGTGCATTGTCTCTTAAGCTATTTAATGTTTCAATAGATTCAAGAATTCTCCCATCGTACTTCATGTGTTGAATGACTGGCACCAATCCTGCTGACATCACTAATATTAGCGGCTCAAGAGGAGGAAAAACCAATTCAAGAAACAACAGTTTATGCCTACCTCTCGATCTCTTTTCTCTGGGGAGTTGTAAATAATACAGGCATGCCAACTCAACCTTCATCTGTTCTATGTCTAGTTTATCACCAACACCACATAAACTTAGGTCCATACGCACCAGTTCTTCATCAATTTTGAAAATTATATGTTGCTGCAACACACCAAGAATAGAAGTTAGCAAAAAAGCATGTTTGTGATAACACATCATAGCTAAATAATCGCATTGAATAACCATCTTTGAAGAACATGAGATATTACTAAGTGAAACACAAATACTATTGATTAATTGACTGTCGGCTTCGTCAAAATTCAGTCTAGTTATACAGACTTAAATCATTTAAAGAAGCATACGATATGTTATATGAAACACATATGCCAAGCTTTCTTATCCAGAATAGTATTGCAATACAACAAAATTACAGCATGAAACTAAAATAGAACACTGAAAATAATTCTTTTATGTTATTCTAATCATACTCACGCAAGCTTCATCACAACATGCTTCTGGAAATAGGTGGCACGAGCCAGCATAGATACTGTTAGAATTACCCACAGCTTCATGTGTATCTGTAACTCTATAATCTGTACCGTCGTGCAAGCCTAATTTAGAACTCCTTGATTTGTATGAACATGCACTATTCTCAAGATTGAGAGAGCAAGCAGCGAGTGTACATTTCGAGGCAACAGGTGAAGCATCCTATAGAAACATAAGACCAAACATAAGCTATCATTGTCACGGAAATGGTATATTTCAGACATATTCTAAGTTGTAAGATTCTATCACCTGGACTTCATGTACTGGACTACTGGCATATTTTCTGCTTACTGCAACATAACAGACAAGGTTCAATGTTCTCCATTCAATAAATAAGTGTTGAGAAAAGAAAAAACACTACGTGGAGCTTACATTCATCAGAAGTTGCAATGCCTTCCCTTGGACCGTTATGAACCATTCTTCTAGAGGAAAGTTCCTCTTCATTTTCACTATCATCATCAGAAAGGATAATTCGTCCACGCTTACGGTTAACTGTACAACTACCAGTGGATCTGGATATGCTCTTTATAGGAGATAGAGATGGTTTGGAACAAGCATTCGGTGCTATTTGGCACGCAGTTCTCTGCTTTGCCGTATTTTTATTAGATCGAAGTAGCGATACCAGTGGTATGTTTTCATTCAACTCATCATCACTATCACTAGGTTCTTTTAATCCCAATGGATTTGGTTTATATTTCTTTGATGAAAAGCTACCGTCCGATCTTTCATCTGCTGATAGGTTATCCAACTCTGTTTTAGTCTCAGAACAGCAGTTCCCTAAATTACCTTCAGGCTTGAGCTTTGCATTTTGCGATTGCTTTAATTCATCTATTAACGATTTTGTCCTCCTGGAAAGTGTCCCGAGATTATTGAATGCACAAAATCATTAACTAGAAAGAAGAGTGTCACTCTGAGGTCAATCTCACAGAGCTATTTTTTTCCTGGCTTCTGTACAGAATCGTCAAAATGGAATGAAACTGCGAATTACCTGGCCTCGTCAACTTCATCAAAGCGAATCATGTAACTGTAGTGCATATTTTCTAGAGCAGAAAGCTGCAAGGAAGTCAGGTTTCCATTAACCGCAATCCTGTGGAAAGAATAACATCTTTAGCAAAGATCAAATAGATCCTACCTTGTCTAAGATAATGATTACTTAAAGCATGCAAAACAGGTAGTTCTCATCTCAGATAGAGTACCAAACACGCAGAATGAGTGCATGCTAAGGAATTCAAGAGAGCAGTTTCGACTTGTTAATAAGAGAGATTATGGAGAAGGGGAGGAAACTTAGCCAACATAAAAGAAGGAGAAAAAATCGATTGTCACAGAAAAGCATAAATCTAGTGAACGATAAATTTTAAACAAGCAACAAGTAATCGGCAGAAAAAGTACTTACATGTACCCCTCTTTAAAAGCATTTAAAGCACCTGCCCAATCCCCTATCGAGTCCAAAATGTCTCCAATATTAATCTTTGCCATTGCTTGGCCCTGAAAATCACCATCTTTTAGAAAACAAGTGTCCACAAAACCACCCTATAATCAAGGTACTTAACAAATTCAATTCCACAGTATTTTGTTTCTAACTAAGATAATTAGAGTCGTGAAAACTATTTTACCAACTACAACATAATAAAATTATTGAAAAATATTGATAAATTCTAATTTTCTCCTACTGAAAATGAAAACATAATCAGGAGGCATAAATTTTATCACCTCCAAGTGTCCAATCAAACTGTAGGTTTCTAAGCACTTCTTGTACCATTTAAGGGCTTTGTCAAATCTCCGTAGCTTCTGGTATGCCTCTCCAATGAATAGAAAAGAGTCGCTCAACTTTTCTTTATCACAAAGTTCAGTTGCTATCCTCTTCTTCTTTTTTCCATAATCTTTAAGCTAAGCAAAATTCAACCGTGAAATAATGTCAATATCTTGATAGAGAGAGAATTACAAAGAAGGAATCGTTCAGATATCTTTCTTAGAAATTCATGTACATTTACTTCTATACCAAAAACAGAAGTTATGTGTCACAGACGCTTCTGCTTCTAGTATATGTTATAAGGCGTTCATACTTTATCAGTAGGGAACAACTTAAAAATCTATATATGAGAATCAATAAGTGTAGTGCGTCACGTACTTTTAGCCATGCAAAAATCAGCCTTGATTTCTCGACAAGGCAATCAAGCGATGCATTCTGTTTCAACAGACAATTCCTTTCACTTTCTGTGCCTCTAGCCATTTCCGTGTTCCTTTCAAGCTTCTTATGGTTCTGCTCTTCCTTTTTCAGTTCATTCATCACTACAACCGCTTCCTTTGCAGTTTTAATATTAGCACCAATTTGATCTGATAATGCAGACTCGTCTTCCAATGATTTTGCCAGATCAAATGCCTTTTGGTAGGATGCAATAGCTTCGTCGTATTTCTGATTTATGTAGTGCAGCTCGCCAAGATTAATATACCCTTTCGCCTCTCCTTGACGGTGACCGATTTGCTTGCAAATATGGATATCCTTTCGTATGTGTTCGTTGGCTTTTTCCCATTTCCTCAGCTCCAAGTAAACATTTCCAAGGTTATGATGGAGCCTACTACGTGTATCGTCGTTTTCGTCGACCTCTTCTTCATCGCAAATCTTTAACCCTATAGTGAGAATCTTCTCCGCTTCTTCCAAATTATCAAGATCTATTTCGAGCATCCCGAGGTTATTGTAAGCATCAACATACTCCTTAATAAAAGAAACTTTATGAGAAGGTGGATACTCTTTTACGGTCCGTGCAAGATTCATGGCCTGCTTGAAATACTTCTTGGCGCTTCGAACCGAGCAATGGTCATCATCGGACTTCAAAAACATTTCATGGTAAGTTCGCCCGAGCTGAGTATTAGCTCTCTGTTCCTCGACGAGGTCCTTCTCGTTTTTGGCAAGCTCCAAATGCTTCTTCTGCCATAACAAACACATCGAAATAAGCAGGAATTAAATATTTTACAAAGTCATTTTGTTAAAGAGTAATTAGACCGTGTAATTAAGATGGGGAAAGGCAATCGATTGTGCTCAATTACAATCAAGCATGATTAATTTTTAATTAAAATTACGTTTGTTCAATCACCTGATAAATTAGGGCATCACGGAATCTGTGGAGGCGGAGGTAAACTTCGCCGAGGGACTGACACGTGGGGAGAAGCTGCTTATCCGGTAGCCTCTGAGAAATTTCGTAGTCCTTGAGCAGCCACTTGATAGCCTCGATGTACTCGCCGCGGTTTTTGAGTATGTCTCCGATGACGTTGGCCCAACGCGCCTCCTCCTGCCGGTGCCCCTCCGCCTCGGCGGCATTGTACGCCCTCTTCGCCGCGTTCAGCTGCTGCTGCTGGCTCGCCTCTTCTTTCCGACGCATCTTAGGGTTCTGCTGAAGAGATCTTCGACTGGGGTTTGGAAATTGGAATATTGGAAATTATTGAATAGGAAACTCCCGCCAACCTTGGGTCGAGAGAAAATAAGGGCGCGTTTGCTTTTCAATATTTTAAACGGGAATTACAATATTCACTAGAGAGAAACTGATTCCATTTTTATATGAAAAACAACTGAAATGTTATACTTTTACTTAAATTGGTTTATTTGCAGCGGTAGTCTCATTTCATTTTTTTCCAATTTTCTAAAAAGGGGTTTTTGTGCATAAGTTCTCAACCAAACATCTTTATTATTCTATGTTTAGGGCTATATATCTTTCACCAATGAGTGCATCCCTTTAATATTTATTATAAATAAAGAAAATATTCATATATATGCCAATATTACCCTCAACCAATTATACTCAATTTTTAATTGTAACCCCAATTTAATCAATTTTGTCCACAAAAATCCAATTGTGACCACAAAAATTCAATTTTGACTTTTTTTAGGAGCATATCCAATTTCATCCTTAACTTAATTTAATCTCAATTTGACCCCAAATTTCCTAAATTATTCAATTTTGACCCAAAACTTTTTTTTTTCAAAAAAAAATTTGCCGCCGGAGTCCGGCGTTGACTTTTCAATTTTTTTTTCTGTTTTCTTTTCTTTTCTTCCGAATTTTTTCGCCGGTTTCCGGCGTTGACTTTTTTAGTGTTTTTTGAAGGTTTTTTTTTTTTTTTTTTTTTTTTTTTTTTTTTTTTTTTTTTACGTCCGCCGCTAAACGTTGACCGTACTTGTGCTGTCACTGATAGTAAATTAACGTAATTATACTGTCAATGACAGTAAATTAACGTAATTATACTGTCAATGACAGTTAATTAACGTAATTGTACTGCCGTTGACAATACATTTATGTAATTGTTCTGCCGTTGACAGTAAATTAACGTAATATTATTATTTTTTATTTTTTGTTTTTTTTTATTTTGTTTTATTTGTTGACAAGTTAACGTAATTTTATTACTGTCGTTGACAGTACAATAACTGTAAACACAATAATATTACTGTCAACAACATCAATATTATTATTTTTTTGGGTTTTTTGTTTTGTTTGTGTTATTCACGGAGTAACGTAATAATATTACTGTCTATTATTGTAATATTACTGTAAACACAATAATATTACTGTGGTTGACGGTAAATTACTGTTGTTATAGTAATATTGTTGTCAACCACATCAATATTATTATTTTGTTTGGATTTTTTTGTTTGTTTGAGTTATTCACGGAGTAACGTAATAATATTACTGTCTATTATTGTAATATTAATGTGGTTGACGGTAATATTACTGTTGTTATAGTAATATTACTGTCACTCACAGTAATATTAATTCTTTTGGCTTTTTATTATGTTTACATTTGTTGAACGGTCAACATAGTAATATTACTCTATTATACAATAATAATGAGTTTGGTTGTGTTAATATTATTGTGCTAGAGATTAATATAGCAATATTACTGTGTTAAACTGTAGTTTAGTTAATTTTTACTGTGTTTAACAGTAATATAGTTAATATTACTGTCAATCACAGCAATATTGTTGTTTAAACGAAAAAAAAAGTTACAGAAAAAAAAATCGAAAAAGTCAACGCCAGAAACCGGCGAAAAAATCCGGAAGAAAAAAAAAATTGAAAAGTCAATGCCGGAATCCGGCGGGAAAAAAAAATTTGAAAAAAAAAAGTTTTGGGTCAAAATTAAATAATTTGTAAAATTTGGGGTCAAATTGAGGTTAAATTAAGTTAAGGATGAAATTGGAGCATATTAAAGTATGAGGGGTTATTTTAGTCCTTTACAAAAATCAGGACCATGTGTGGACTTATTGGTAAAGGAGATTTTTGTCTGGATCTCTTTATGAATAAGTACTCATTGATGTGCTTATTTGTAATCACCCCTTCTAAAAAAACCCAAAACTCTCTTAATTCAAAAAAGTCGAAAAAAGAGAATTTCAAATTTGTTTGATAAACAAACTGCCCATCAACAACAAATAAGATAATGGGCGATTCGAATGACTTCTACTAGGTAAAAAATGAAGAAATTTTGGAAAAAGATATTTTTTACGGAGGAATCGTGTTGTGTAGCACGAGAACTCAAAATATTTGAGGTTCCCGTGCTACACCACGCGGGAGATTAAAAAAAAAAAACACAATCGTCCTCTGCAACATGGAAACTTGGATTTTCGTGCCCTAGAGGACGGAAATCGTGTACGATCGTCCTCTAGGACACGATTGATTGTTATTATTTTTTTAATTCATATTGTTATTAATATACTAATTATTATTTGTTATACTTTGGTAGGCCAGTGAAGGTGATTTTGAGATGATTTTTACTATGAGTTTGTTGTTGGATATGAGAACGAGTACGAGAATCCCAACATGTGTTATGATGTTCCTCAAAACGCAACAACAACTTCTGAGGATCACGACCAATATTTCAATGTGGATATTGAGTTTGAAACTGGGGAATAATTAGTGGTATGGGAAAAAAAACACCACTGCTACTCACGGTCATCGATTGATAGTAACTTCAAGTCAGAAAAACGTTTATGTACTAATTACATGTCATGTGTCTGGGAAGGGACGTGAAAAACAAACCGATGGTGTGAAACAACGAAATGTGGAAACAAAGAAATGTGGATGTACGTTTTGTTTATACGGTAGCAAAAATCGATACGATGGACTATGGCGAATGAATTTAAAAGATGGCATCCACACTCACATGATGCTACCGTATCCTAGCGGACAAGGTCCGAAAAGTCGTTTGACACTAGAAGAATACGAGGTCGTGAAGTTACTTAGAAGGAGCCACGTGAAGCCGGTATTAATTATGGATCGATTGAGGAAGGATAATCCACAGACATCGATGAGTGTGAAATATGTCTACAACCAACTTGAGAAGATGACAAAAGAGAATATGGCGGGGAGAACTGTGATACAACACGTGATGTTGAACCTTCAAGAAATTGGATATGAATATTGGTATCGAAGTAATGAAGCTGGTGATACACTTACTGATTTGATGTTTGCCGCTCCTATTTCACTGAAACTTTTGCGGTTATTTTCTCACGTTATGTTGATGGACTGCACTTACAAAACCAATACGTATGTAGTTATTTAATATTTAGTATTGGGTTATTGTACATTGATTGCATTTGATATTTATGTTTTGAGGCTTAAAAATATTTTATATAGGTATGAGATGCCACTTCTGGAAATAGTTGGGATTACCCCTGTTGGTTACAATTTTACAATTGATGTTGCTTTTCATGTCCCATGAAGATACAAGCACATATGCATGGGCTATGAGTTCTTTGAAATGTGCATTGGGCGGGCTGGTACCTGATGTGATATTGACGGATCGTGAATGGGGACTCATTTAAGCAATGCCCCAAATTTTTCCAGATTATGCACATTTCTTGCGTCTGTTTCACATTAATAGAAATGTGGAAAAAAATGCATCGAAATTTATTGGAAGTAGTAAACACGGGGTTATATTTCGGCGCGAACATTGGGCAACGTTAGTAAAAACAGAAGAAGATTACTATGAAAATTACGAGGAAATGGTTAGACGCTATGGTTGTTACCCCAAACTGATATCATACCTTAACGATACTTGGCTGATATACAAGCAAAAATTCATCAAAGCATGGACTACTAAGATTTTGCATTTTGGGAATACGTCGACTAATAGGTATTTTCGGTTTCATTTTCGGCATGTATTTTATAATATATTGTTGGTGTTTTTAGTTTTTAGTTGTTATTTTTATGCCTATCAATAGGGTGGAAAGTGCTCACAATTCGTCGAAGGGTTGGATTAGTGCTTCTACCGGCGCTGTGAACACCATTCAATATCAGCTTGATTCTGGATACAGGGGAATTAGATCAAGTGATGAATCTACTACCAATCAGAATCGTATGCCGAGACCTTGAAAGGAACCGAGCGAGGAGCTCAATTTCAGATCTTACATCCCAGGTTTTGTGACAGGATCTATTGCGTCGTATGTTAATGTTGTGGCGGATGGAAATTGTGGGTACATATGTGTTGCAGAAGCGTTGTTCCGAGATCAACACAGAGGGAGTCGTGTGAGAAGAGATTTAATTGCTGATATGTACGAGCGATTAAGTACGTACGCATCGCAAAATGGCCAAGATGAAGTCATCCGATGGATTGCAAGATGTGATTGGCAACAAGGACCTTGTAGTCCGGACAAATGGATGTTATTTCCGGATATAGGAATGTTGATAGCGACGAAATACAATGTGGCTTTGGTGTTATACTCCGTCGGTGGAAGTACGACCTACTTACCTCTAGTAGGTCCGGGTGAATTGTCTCATATGATCCATATGGTGTTGTTAGGAAACCATTATGTCCTTATCCAGTTACCAGTTAATTGTCCTCTACCACCCACCACTCCACAGTGGCGACCTATTAGAGACCCGCAAATCTTGCCCACTTGTCGGAAATGTTCGAAGAACGCCTATATATGTGGCGTCGTCTATCTCAGTTGGAATAGGCTTTTTAACTTTATGATATTGTGTACTATTTAGTTGTTATGAAATGATGTTGTGTACTATTTACTTGGTATGTATTTGAACTTTGTAGTATATTTTAATTGGTATGTATTTGAACCTTGTAGTATATGATGTTGTGTACTATTTACTTGGTATGTATTTTATTTTACTTGGTATGTATTTGAACCTTGTAATATTTTATTTTAGTTGGTATATATTTGAACCCTGTAGTATTTTTTATTTATTTATCGCAACTTAAATAAATAACATAATTGAAAGGTCAAACCAAAACATAAATAATAGTCAAACCGAAAATAAAAGTGTACCAAAACATAAGAATTTTCGGAAAATAATAGTCTAAAAGTAGCAAATCCAAACCCGAAATTTGAAAAATAACAAATAAAATGTCAAAGTAACGGATCAACGATCTACTGTCTACCCATATACCTCATCGGGTGCTCCCAGCCCCACTCGTCCCATCAGGTCGCCGACGCGGTGGTGGCATCTCCATAAAATCGTCGTCGTCGGAATCTCCAGTCTGAGGTGAGGGTAAACCGCAAAAACGGGTGTGTGGCTCCACACGGGGCTGTAAGTGCACACGGAGATGCTCGGGTATCTCGTGCATGTACGGTTGATGATACGTACAATGTTATAGAAGTCCGGTTGAATAGGAGGCAGACATACGGCGGCTGGTGGTCCCTGTGGCACTGGATCACTGTTGATGACGTACTGATGCGTGTGAAGCACGTACCAGTCCATATACCGAGAAACAGTATACCACGGCGGCTAGGCTAATGTCCTACCCACCATTGTAATCGAGTTGCTAGCCAGGTTCGTCCACTCCTCGCCTGGAGCATCGTACCATAGCTCGTATGACTGACCTCTAATCGGACCACGTAGGCATGGCTCTCTAGACTAATGTAGCAGTGTGGTATGGTCTGTCTAAAGCCGAACTGCCGTAGGACGCGATCCGACAAATACGGCTCGATAGTCTCCATAAACTGTATACATCCTTAATACAATGTATGCGGAACGCGTCTATGCACGTGCGGACCGTAAGGCATCCAGTCAATCTGTACAATTATATTTACGTAATAAATAAAAAATACATCAACGGAAAAATAAATAAATAAGTCAAGAAATTAAAATACATACATGATCGACCTGCATATCATCGAGCATCCTTCGGACCGATATCAATTCGGAAATGCCCTTGCGTGGTTTCCATTTCAGGAAATGAGGTTGCATCTCTATAAGTCGGATTAATAGATGCTCGCAAAGGGCAGAAGTACTCATAAATCCAGCACTATAAATAACTGAAAATATATACCTAAGTTATACTAACTAATACTACATTATTAACATAATATATTAAAATATATTATATTATATACTAATAAGTTATAATATATCAAATTAAAAATATAATAAATGAAAATTATATTATATTAGTACTTAAGTTATACTAACTAATACTACATTATTAACGTAATATATTAAAATATATTATATTATATACTAATAAGTTATAATATATCAAAACTAAAAATATAATAAATTAAAATTATATTATATTAGTACTAAGTTATACTGACTAATACTATATTATTAACATAATATACTAAAATATATTATATAATATACTAATAAGTTATAATATATCAAAACTAAAAATATAATAAATTAAAATTATATTATATTAGTACCTAACTTATACTAACTAATACTACATTATTAACATAATATATTAAAATATATTATATTATATACTAATAAGTTATAATATATTAAATTAAAAATATAATAAATTAAAATTATATTATATTAGTACTAAAGTTATACTAACTAATGCTATATATATACTAATAAATTATAATATATTACATTAAAAATATATTACAGTAGAATATCTGGAGCAATAATGTGCATCCCTGTAACCCCTTCACGTGGACCTTACTAGCCAAGTCCAATTGTCGTAAAAATGAGCCAAGACAGCTGAACCCCAATCATACTCGCCGACGTGCTCAAAATCGTAGTAATATCTCATCCACGTTGGCTTGAACCTGTCTATACTCCGGTTGGGGAACAAAGCCATACCGATCAGAAACGTCAAAAACCCTACCACATTCTGCCGACAAGACCGAGACCGATTGAGCACACGCTGAACAAACTCCGACCATTTTATCCCACTATTGTCGAGCAACATCTCACACATAGGCCTCTCCTCGTCAAAATCACCGTAGACTGATAGACCGTCGATATGCAAACGCAAGATGAACGCAACATCATGCAAGGTGATCGTCATCTCACCCCAAGGCATGTGGAAACTATTCGTCTCCGGCTGCTACCTCTCTACAAATGCCTGCATGAGTCCCTTGTCCATATTATTAATGTAGAAGTGCTCGAGTGAGTCCTGGCCAGATGCCTCCAGTAGCTCTAACTCATCCTGCCCGTAAGGAGCCATGTGATCCTTCAGATCAACCTTCTTAAAAGCCCTTAGCGCATG
>NW_012193315.1:268123-283820 GCF_000504015.1 Erythranthe guttata | reverse complement strand
ATATTATATATATATATATATATATATATATATATATATATATATATATATATATATATATATATATATATATATATATATATATATATATATTTTTTTTTTTTTTTGGGAGGCATTTTTCACTATATATTTTTCCATTCTCAGTGAAATTTACGTGAGAAAGTATATATATTTTTTTCTCAAAAACATCAAATTTGGCAACTTCTTGACCAAACTCTCCCATGTTCCATATACATTTTCTTTGCATCGCTTCAAACTATACCATGCCTTTATGTAGGATATTTTGCAAGGCCGCCTTTACCACAAGGCAAATGAGGTATTTGCCTACAGCCCCCAATTTTAGGGGGTCCCATCTAGATACACATATGTTATATATATATATATATATATATATATATATATATATATATATATATATATATATATATATATTAGTTTTATGTTATATTTAATATATATTAACAAAAATTCTCTCACATTTAATAGAGGGTCCACATTAAATCCTATTCTCAATCAACTTTATAATTTTCTCATCTTCTATAAAATAAAACGTTTATTTCCTTAACTTACTAGGGCCCACTTCACACAATCCCACTTTTCTCTCATTGTATTCCATGAATCAAGACTATTCAGTTTCCCTGAATTCACGTTATATTTTTCTAAATTGCATTTTTTTCTCCTTCCCACTTCTCCCTCTTCTTCTTCTCTCTCTTCTTCTATAAAAGAAAATCACAAAAAACTCTTGCCACTCAACGTGAAGCACACAACAAAATCTCAAGATTTTTTTCTTTTCTTTTTGTTTGACGATTTCTTTTATTTTTTTTCCTTATCATTTTTCTCTAAGTATATCTTTTTTGTTTCTACTTTTTTTGCAGGTAATTATTCAGATTTTATTTTGTTGGCTACTAGGCTTCGAACTTGCAATTTCCAGAATTTTCGCAAATAAAAAGAAAAAAACTTGCACTTTTCAGGTTCTATAGTTTCTACTTTTTTAGGATTGCTAATCTCCATTTGCTTTTATTATGTCGAGTGGTAGACTTTACATGTCTGATTGTCAAAAAAGAAAAAGACAAGAAAAACTAAAGAAAGATGATGATGACTCTCAAAGAGGAGTTATAGAAAGATTATTTATGAATATGAGGAATCAAGATATTAGAAACGAACATGAAATTCCTATGAATGCCCAAAACGATAATCCTAATGATGTTCAGAATGATAATATTCTTAATATTCAAAATGATAATCTAATTGTTGTTCCAATTGATAATCCTACTGATGATCAAAATGAAATTCCTATGCGAGAAGAAAATGAAAATAATGTTAATAAATCAAATGAAAATATTGCTATGGATCATAACGTAATTGAAGAAAATGCCGACTTTCTTGATAAATTTGATCCGGCAAATTGGATCATTATAAATACAAAATTACGAGATTTACTAGTGGAAAAAGGTCCTATTAGAATTACTAATACAAATTTTCCAAAAGATCGTGTTGGTAGACATTTCTCTATTTCATGTTATATTCGAAATTTACCTAATCGAGAGAAATATGATACGAGATGGCTCGTATATTCAAAAAGTGTAGATAAAGTATTTTGTTTTTGTTGTAAGTTGTTTAGCATTAAAACTACTTCAAGTAAAATTTTAGGTGGCGGAGTTAATGATTGGAAAAATATTAGTACTATATTAAAAACTCATGAGACATCTAGTGAACATATAGGAGAAATAGAGTTGGAGAAAGAGAGAAATAATAATACGTAATATAATAGAACCCCCATTATGTTATGGGTTGATTTACATGAAATATATAGAGAGAAATATTACAAGGTAATAGAGTCTGACTAGGTAACTAAATCCTAACTAATCTAGGTAACCGAATCATTATAGAATCATAATATCCTATAATATCTAATAATATAATATACTCTAACACGCCCCCACAGTCGAAACATGACGAACGTGAAGACTGGACAATCCCTTGCTAACATGTGTAATAGGTTAGGATTTCCTACATGTAACTATATATATGATTAATATACGTGAGAGACATAATTCTCTCTTTCTCCAACTCTATTTCTCCTATATGGTATCAAACACTAGGTTAACCTAGCCGTCACCACCACCCTCCCCTTCTCAGCCGTCGCCTCTCTCCTTCTCCATGGCCGGCATAGAAGCTCATCCCTCCACCGCCCCTATCTATCATTTCCACCTTGCTCATGCTATCTCCAATATCAAATATCTCATCCCCGTCATCCTAAATCTGAAAAATTCCAACTATCAAAAGTGGAGCCATTTTTTCACAATTATCGTCGGTCGTTTCTGCCTCTCTGATCTTCTTCATGGAAAACCCTGACCCGACTCAATTTCCGCAGACTGGACAAAAAAACCCGCGAAATCCAGCAGTAGTGAAATCATTGGAGAAAATATCTGCCAAAATGATAGAAAAAAGATAACATAGAGAGAATAAGCTGTTTTTTTTTTCTTTTTTTTTTTGTATGAATCGAGAGAGAGAGGAGATATGAGAGGGGGAAGAAGAATAATTAAAGAAGGATAGAAATCAAAAGAGAGAAAATAGATTAACCGACTAAGAAGAAGAAGATGTCAGAAAATAATATAAATTAAAAGAGAAAAGTACCACCACCGGGGGAGAGAGGAAATTTAGGTGGGGTCATGGATCTGATAGAAAAAGACTTATAGAGAGAAGAGTACCACCACCGGGAGAGGGTGAAAATTTGGGTGGTGTTAATGGATCTGATAGAAAAAGACTTACAGAGAGAAGAGTACCACCACCGGGAGGGAGAGAATTGGTTTGGTGGTCGCCGGCCATGGAGAAGAAAAGAGGCGACGACTAGGTTTTAGGCCACAGAGAAGAAGAAGAAGAAGAAGAAGAAGAAGAAGAAGAAGAAGAAGAAGAAGAAGAAGAAGAAGAAGAAGAAGAAGAAGAAGATGCACCACCGGGGGAGGCAAAAAATTCGGCCGCCATGGAGAAGAAGAATTCGGCCGCCATGGACAAGAAGGGCGGCTAGGTTAAAAATCCTGGTGCTCTGATACCATATAGGAGAAATAGAGTTGGAGAAAGAGAGAAATAATAATACGTAATATAATAGAAACCCCCATTATGTTATGGGTTGATTTACATGGAATATATATAGAGAAATACTGCAAGGTAATAGAGTTTGACTAGGTAACTAAATCCTAACTAATCTACGTAACCGAATCATAATAGAATCCTAATATCCTATAATATCTAATAATATAATATACTCTAACATAACATATTAATAACATGTATGATTGGATGAATTTAGAAACAAGATTGCGAAGCAATAAAATAATTGATCATATTATACAAGAAAATATAAAGAGAGAAAAGGAACATTGGAAACAAGTATTGAAAAGAATTATTGCGGTTGTGAAAACTTTAGCTAAAAATAATTTGGCTTTTCGTGGGACAAATGAAAAAATTTATGACAATAACAATGGAAATTTTTTAAGTCTAATTGAGATGATTGCGGAATTCGATCCTATAATGCAAGAACACCTTAGGCGCATTAAAGATAGGAAAATAAATATTCACTACCTCGGGCATAATATACAAAATGAATTGGTGCATATGTTAGCTTGTGAATTAAAAAATAATATTATTAAAAGAATTAAAATGGCTAAATATTTTTCTATTATACTTGATTGAAATCCGAATACAAGTCATCAAGAACAAATGTCTCTTATTTTAAGAAGTGTGAATATATCTATGAATCCAATTCAAATAGAAGAATATTTAATAGATTTTTTAAAAATAGATGATACAACGGGAAAGGTATTTTTGATGAACTTCTAAATGTAATAAAAAATCTTGAACTTGATATTGATAATGTGAGAGGTCAAGGATATGATAATGGTTCAAACATGAACGGTAAAGAACAAGGTGTGCAAAAAAGATTGTTAAATATAAATTCTAGAGCATTTTACACTCCTTGTGGTAGCCATAGTCTTAATTTAGTTATTTGTGACATGTCCAATTCTTGTCATAGAGCTATATATCTTTCTTGGAGTCATACAACGTATATATACTATATTTTCTAGTTCCACAAAGAGATGGAAAATATTGACGGATAATGTAAGGAAATTTACTGTTAAACCATTGTCACAAACATGGTGGGAAAGTCACATTGAAAGTGTTAGAGCCATACAAAGTCATCCAATCGAAATAAGGGATGCTTTGATTTGAATTGGAAAAACTTCCTTAGATCCTAAAATAAAGAGTGAAGCTAAATTCTTAGCCACTTATGAGATTGAAAATTTTGAATTTTTACTTAGCATGAATATTTGGTTTGAATTATTACATGCCGTTAATTGTGTTAGGCAAAATTTACAATCTAAAGATATGCACATTGACTCCGCTATAGATGGCTTGAAAGGTCTTGTATCATTTTTAGAGGATTTTAGAGAAAATGAGTTTGAATTAGCTATTAATGCTACTAAAAAAATTGCTTTAAAATCGGGAATTGAACCAATATTTCGAGAAAAATGTGTGATACATAGAAAAAAACAATTTGATGAAACTCAAAGTAATGATACTATATTATCACCCAAAGAATCCGTTAGGATAGAATATTTGTTATATATTTATAGAATAATATTTACAATACATGTAACAGTTGCTTCGACCGGAAGGAGTTTTTCAAAGTTAAAATTAATAAAAACATATTTACGTTCAACTATGTCACAAGAAAGATTAAGTGAATTAGCTATTTTATTTATAGAAAAATATTTATTAGAAGAACTAGAATATGAAGATCTAATTAATACATTTGCATCTATAAAAGTAAGGAAAATAAATTTTACATAAGATAAAAAAAAAATTAGGGCCTCATTTTTGGGTTTCGCCTAGGACCCCCAATATCCTAGGGCCGGCTTGATATTGTGTATCCTATTTGCGCGGTCACAATATCTCTTGCCTTTGAAATCTCACAAACTGGATTTTCACGAACACTTTTCAATAGAATTGCGGCGCAATAATTGATGTCCAGGTTGCCATGATTGTTTGCCAACCCTTGCATACCGCAACTATGATCGCTATAGTAGATCCCAATTCTAAATTGTCCTCTATCCCCAATTCTTAATGCTCTTAGCCTCCACCTGGAAGGTCTTGCTTCAGTGACATGTTTGTAGATAACTTTTCAAGTTCTTTTCGTACTTTCGATAACTTTAAACTCTCTTTTGGCAAATCGAATGGAGTGGTCTCTAACGGCTGAAATGACCCATGCTTTATTATAAAAAATCATCCCCTTTTCGAGAGTACCTTTGCTGCTATCATAAAATTTTGACCACATACCCGACGGAACACCAATGGAATCGGCTGGGATTTCAGGAAATGACATAGAGTAGAATGATGGTGGATCATAAAACTGAGGAGGAGATTCTACAAATGATGGAATGTTGACATGAACATGGGGAGATGATGGAATTTCTGCCTGCGATATTGTTTATACAACGTCATCAACGACTTCGATATTCTCATCATCGTTCTCTTCACCATTCTCATCATCGTCTTAGAGTCGGAGGGTTCGGAGTCACTTCAAATATTTGGCCCATGTGCATCTCCGAAAGGATCCTCGTCATCATTATAATGACGAGTTTCATTAGGAAGATCAAAATTTTCATGAGCATTTCTCACGCCACTTGATTCCCTGATATATGCCCCAAGATTTTGATAAGAAGGCATCGATGGCCCCGTTTCAAAGCCCATAGTAGAAAACCCCTGTATAGCCGCAACTAACTTAGGATTTGTCTGCATAAAGGAATTGTATGTTTCATTCAAATCAAAAGGTTGTGAAGGTCTCGAAGGGGAGTAGAGAGGTTCTGATGTAGTGATTGTGAAGACATCAAAGGATTGTATAAAGGTTGAGACTCAACATAAACATCTATGGAATCGTTTCCTTCATCCGGGTCCAAATAGATTTCTAAATCATCATCACTTGTTATCTCTGAAACTATCTCACTCCATTGATTTTGATACCATCGTGATATTTTGCCAGACACCGATAACACAAATTCATTACTATCTATTCTGCAACGTGAGTATATTTTGGCCAAGAAGTATGAGAAAGATATATCGTGTTTAACTCGTACGACTGTATGATGAGATTGATCATAATCACTGACAATCCATCATGAACCATGTGGCGTCCTATGTACATGAAAACTTTGACAGTATTTCTACCCGGAGTCGCCATTGAAACCCTATATCTTGATATTTTGAGATTATTATTTTTATTCCGAAATATTTAATATTTTCTAATTCTTTTTATAGCTAGAAACACTAAATTTAGATTTTTTATAATTTGATAGTTCGAAAACTATTAATTTGTAAATTATAAATCATAAACAAATTGTGTAACTCGTAATTTTTCGACACATTCATATAACACTAACACGTTAAAAAACAAACAATTTACATAATTTAGCAAACTTATCATTCAAGTAAAACTTTAATTAACATAGATAATATTTAATTTACCTCAAAGATAATTGAAGATTTGCTAGCACCCACATTCACTTCTCAATGTACAACAAGTTAGACTTCCACCTAGTTATAATAATAAAAAAAAAAAACAACAAAATTAAAATTTCAACCATTATTTAAAAAAAAGAAAAAAAAAGCAGCCCCAAATTGTACTATATTTGTACAATATAACAAATAATTACCTTCAAATTATTATTATTATTTGCCAGCTACAAAAATCCCTTTTCAAACCACCACAAATTACACTTCCACGCCTAGTTAAACAAAAAAAAAAACAACAAAATTAAAATTTCAGCAATTAAAAACAAGAAAAAAAAAATCAGCCCCGAATCTTACTATATTTGTACAATATAACAAATAAATACCTCCACATAATTATTATTTGCTAGCAACGTAAATTCCTTCTCAATCAACCACATATTAAATTTCACCTAATTATAACAATCAAAACACAACAAAATTTAAATTTTAGCCATTATTTAAAAAGGATAATTAGTGAAAACGCCCTAAAATATTTAGTTATATTAGGCTGGATGTAACCTCATTTTGCATATTAGTGAGAACCCCAAATTTATATTTTAATTTAGTATAAATCAAAAATTTATATGGTATGTCTATATTACCCTTAATTACTACATAAAAACACTAAACCATATTTCTCTAATTCATTCTTCATTTTTAATCCACCAGCCGTTACTTCTCTCTCGCTTCTCTCCCTTTCTTTCCACTGCCATCGATCCCCACCTCTGCACAACCGCCTCTCCATCGCCACCGCCATCGACCTCCTTCTATCTTGTATTTCACGATATAAAAAAAACATAGCTAGGGTTTATGCAGATCTGTTGGTTTTTTTTTTTTTTTTTCCTTCTTCTTCAATATTTGAAATCATTTATATAACCCTCGTGGGAAATGCGCCTCCACCACCTTTGTAATGGAATCAATCGACCCCGAGAATGATGAAGAAACCTTGGATTGTACCTTCATGGAGAATCGCCGCCGCGACGCTCCATTGCCCCCACCCTACATCTACCAAAGTTTTGGTTGTTAGAGATACCAAGGTTTTCGATTTCATCATTAGATTTTTTATTACGCCATTAACAAGGTGTATCCACGCCGCCGTCATCTCCCCCCAATGCTGGCATCGTTTTGCTGTTGCAATTAGTTGAGTATTTCGCACAGGAAAATAGTTGTTTGCATCACTTTTTTAGTTATTTTCAAATTTGGCTATTTGTTTTAGTTAGTTTCGAATTCTGCTATTTGTTTTAGTTGGTTTCGATAATTTATAATTGATTTTGATAGTTTTTGTAGTCGATTTCGACAATTTGTAGTTAATTTCGATAACTTTATAGTTGATTTCGATAATTTATAATTTTGATAATAATTGATTTCAAACTGGTAAACCTTGAATACCATAATTTTTTAGTTGTTTACCGTAATTTTATAGTTGATTGTGAAAAAATAACCTAAAAAAAATGAAAACTGTAGTTGATTAAGAAATTTTTGTAGTTGATTATGGAAAGAAAAAAAATAAATTTCAAATAAAAAATATTAAAAAATAATCACAATATTTAAAAAAAAAATAGTTGATTTCAGAATTTTTTTAGTTGATTTATGAAAAAAAGGGGAAAAAAGCTGAACAAAAAAGATAAAAAAAAATTATTTTTTATTCGAATTTTTATTATTATTTTTTGAATAATTTATTAAATAAATAAACGAAAATTAAAAGAAATTATATTTATATAAATATAAAAAGGAATCAAGTAATTAGTAGTGGGTAGTGGGCATTGACTAGTGGAGAGTGACAAATCTGGAATATCAAAAAAGCTGGACCTACTACTAATATTGAAAATAAGGGTATATCCACTCTTATTAAAAAAGAGAGTAGAGGGGGTTATCACTAATAGTCCCTATTTAAAAACAAGGAAAAAAAAAAAACAGCCCCAAATTGTACTTTATTTGTACAATATAACAAATAATTACCTCCAAATAATTATGATTTGCTAGCAACAAAAATCCCTTCTTAATCCCACCACAAGTTAAAGTTTAACCTAATAATAACAAGTAAAAGCAACAATAAAAATTTGAATTTTAGAATAAATTATTAATATATTTTAACAGTACAAGAAAAAATTTATCTCCAAATAATTGATAATTTACTAGATCAAAAATTCTATTAATCCACTATTAATAAAAAATTAACAAAATAACATTAATAATTAAAATCGTATTTAACTATAATAATAATTGAAAGAGTGAAAATTTTTATCTCAACAAGTATTCTGCTGGAATTAATTAAAATTACCTACAACAATAAAAATATAAATTAGCAAAATACAAATGAAAACAATAATAATTAACAAAAAAAAAAAAGGAGACAAGAAAACTTACGATTGGGAAGAAGGGAGCAAATGTGAAATGTGTTAAGGGATAAATATATATATTTGCGGCCCAAACACACCTGTTGGATTGAGAAGTATAGAACGGTCCTTAAAGGGCGTGACTTGAATTGACGTGTTCAACCGTCTGACAGGTCAAAGCACGCCATTCAATATGATGCCTTTTAAGGACCGTTCGATCAATTGATTTATCCCGGGCCGTTCAATTGAGAAGACAAAATTCGACAAATGGTCGTTGACCAAAGCCCAATCCGACGGCCCTTAGGGCAACTCCAATTAAGGGCAACTCCAACCGAGGCCCTAAATGAGGCCCCAAAAGCAATAACTGCCATTTTGATGGCTAAAGTCTGGATTTTTTTGTTCCAACCGAGCCATCAAAACAGGCCCCATTTTAGGACCTCCCCATCTCTGCCATAAAAAATGGGGTCTGAAAATTGGGTAATCAAAAATTGGAGGGAAGCTCCCAACGGATCTATTTCCTCCCAACGGATACATTTCCACCCAAACGTCTCTTTTATTTTGCAGATTCAACTTTAATTTAAAAAAAAAAAAAATCCTATAAAGAAGACCATTTTGGTTTGAAAAAATTACATAATTTCAAAACTCAAAATTAAAAGAAAAACAACGAAAAAAAAAGGTAACCTTTTATGGATTTCTGAGTTTCTGATTTTTCTTGTGAATCGGAGCACGAAAAAAATAGTGAAAGAAAGATGAGAGAAAAGGGGTTAGAAAAAAAAGAGAGAAGAAGATTGGGGAGAATGAGTGAGAGAAAAAAAAAAGAACAAACAGAGGATGAAAATAAGAGAGAGGCGAGAAGGAGAGAAGGAGAGAATTAGAGAGAGAGAGAGAGAGAGAGAGAGAGAGAGAGAGAGAGAGAGAGAGAGAGAACAGAGGAGAAAAGAAAAAGAAATAAGAGAGAAAGAGAGAGAAAACAGAGAAGAACAGATGAGAATAAGAGAGAGGGGTGTTGGCGGCTCAAAGTGGTGGGGGTGGGGGGATTAGGGTATATATATATTAGGTTAATTAGGGTTATTTACTTAAGTGTTTATTTTTGTATATTATTTTTTATTTATATGCTAATTATTTTTAGGTTAATTATTTTTATGTGTATGCTAATTAATAATTATTTTCTTGCTTTTATAGATGAATGACGATATGTATCATTCTTACGCTGATTTGCTAAATAGCACGTCACCGGAGTTTGTGGAAACTAATCAATTCGACGAGATTTCTACACCTCCGAAAGTGCAGTGGCAGGGCAAGTATTATCAAAAAGAAAAAAGATTTTTTCCCGCGATGAGGATATTATTCTTGTTTCAGTATGGCTAAATACAAGCAAGGATGCTATTACTGGAAATGATCAGAGAGCCACTACGTTTTGGGGAAAAATATATGATCTGTTTATGAGTCATGGCGGTGATGTGGGGCGTACCGAGAAAAGCATAAAACATCGCTGGGGACAAATTAATGCACGATGTGCTAAATTTGCTGGTTGTGTCAAACAAATCGACGATAGGCATCAATCCGGTCAATCGACTCATGGAAAGGTAAATATTTATATTCAAATTTTTGTTCATACAATACTATTTACTTATTTTTCACCTTATTTTTTTTGCAGTTGATTGAAGCAAAACATCTATACGTTGCCGATGAAGGTAGAGCTTTCCAACTAGAACTTTTCTTTGAACTTCTTCAAAACGAGAGAAAATGGCAAACACTAAAAAAAAGTAAAATTGTCAACCTCGATGTTGATGCAAGCCCATTTGGTGATAGTAGTGATCATTCCACTACTCACGTTCGGCCTCTCGGTAACAAGGCGTCAAAAGAACAATTGTCAAGGAAGAAAGCAAACTTAAAGACCGGTAGCTCATCTACGATGCCTGTTACGGATGAGCGTTGGGCAGAAAAGATTGAAATAGAAGAACAAAAGTTTGAGCAGCGCAAAAAAATGATAGAGGAGTCTCAAAAAAGTCGTGAGATTGCAATTATGGGGACAAACACTAGCGGAATGGATCCAATTCATGCCGCTTATTGGGAGGCCCAGAAAAATGAAATACTTAGCAAAAGAGGTTTTAATTGATTAATCTTGTATGTTTATTTCTCTAGTAATTTCAAATTGTATGTTTATTGTTTTCTAGATAAAATGAAAAATTATCATTGTAATCAACGTTATTTTATTAATATTAGAAAGTACCGTTGAGATAAACTGAAACATTATAAATAGAAATAAATTGAAACACTACAAATAGAAATATTGCCACAAATTGAAATATTACAAATACAACTATCAATCTTCTTGACCGTGCAAATTCCAAAGATGCTCAACAAGATCACGTTGGAGTTGGGAATGAGTACCCCTATCACGAATCTTGTGATGACTTTGAATAAACTCAACAAACTCATTTGTGTGCTCGTGTGACGGAATAACATCTGGAGTTGCATTAAGTGAGTCTGGCATCCCAAAAAAAGCATGCCATGCCATATCCAAAGATCCTGAGAAGCAACCACCTCTAATACAATAGTCGGTGAACGAGAATGGCCAGTGTACATACCTTTCCAAGCAGTTGGGCAATTTTTCCACTCCCAATGCATGCAATCAATGCTTCCAAGCATTCCTGGAAATCCACGTTGCTCGTTAACTTGGAGCAGTCGCGATAGATCTGTTTCGGTTGGTGTTCTTAGATATACTTCACTGAAAATGACAACTATCGCTTCGACAAAATGACGTAAGCTATCAAGGGAGGTGCTTTGACCTATGTGTATATGATCATCTAGAAGATCAGCTGGAATTCCATAGGCAAGTATTCTGAGTGCAGCTATTACCTTTTGAAGAGATGATAAGCCAGGGACCCCGATTGCATCATTTCTTTGTACGAAGTAGGGATCATATGATTCAACTGCATTTAGAATTCGACAGAAAAGAGGCCTCCGCATCCGAAATCTTCTTCTGAATTGATCATCAGAATATGTTGGATTATCAGAAAAATAATCCTGATAAAGCCTTCTGTTCCCTCCAGCTCTGTCACGATGAATTACCCTTTGGCCCGGAACAGAACCACGACGACGCCTATTTCGCCTTTCGCCTTCCTCATTTTGAGTTGCTATTAAAAGCAATTCAAGATCGTCATCAGACTCAGAAGTTAAGAAAGTGTTTAGCAACTCAAGATTTCGATACATGGTGAAATGATGAGACGAAAATTGCAAAATAGAGAACAAATGTTATAATATGAATAAGCTATTTAAGTGTTAAAAATTGCATCCTATGAACCCTCCTAAATAGATGTTTGGGGATGAAGATAAGATGTACGATATGGACACAAAATCTCATCAGAAATTTTAACGTCCTCTCAAAACTCGACATGTATCCCAAAAAATCTTATCGGCGAAAATGTAATAGTAATTTTGACGTCCTCTAAAAAATTGACAAGTGTTCCCGAAAATCTTATCAGGTAAAATATGATAGTTGCAATATGTAGAATAATTCTTTAATCGACACCTCGACACAAATTATTTTTTTCGTATTATTTAATTTATTTTATTTTTATTTCATTTAAATTTAAATTTAAATATATTTATTGATTTATTTATTTCTAACAAAATATAGTTAGTTTTCATTTAAATAAAATAAAATAAATTAAATTTAAAAATGGGGCCCCAATTTGATGTTTGCCATTACAGTGAAAACCTTTTTGTGAAGCCCCAAAACACTATAGCAAGCCCCAAATGAGTGTTTGGGGTCTCCCATTGGAGTTGCCCTTATAAAGAGTTATTTCAAATGACGCTTTATTGTAGTTTTGCAATCAATCCAAAAAGCACCATAATTTTCAAAATAATAGATAGAATTATAGTAGGAAAAAAAAATGCCCCGTGATGCATTGCCCTACCAATATTTTTGGTACAATACATTAATTTACCATTATGTTTTAGTCTAAAAAAATTGGTAGAGAATTGAAAAGAGTATAATAAGAAACAATTAGCTGGATGATATTTTGGTAAAACAAAAATCTACTCCTGAGTATTAAATTGTCAATCAACTAGTACTGCACCCGTGCGATGCACGGGGTATTCATCGTAAAACAAATATTGAATATTAAAAAAGGTTCTCGAAATAGTAAGATTAATTGTTGTTATGTAATCCAAAAAAAATATTAAAGAAAAATAAGTAATTTGTATTGTGGAAGTGATGAAATAAGCCGAAATAAATGAAAAAACTAAACATCGAAGGTTTAAATTTCCACAACACAGAGCGAATATATCGTTGGTCCCAAATTTTAGCAACCACAATGACATATGAACGTTCAAATATTGCATTTGATCCAAACAATCACTGTTATTTTGTTTGATACCAACCTCCCTATACGCATGGAACGAACCCAATACAATGCAATTGACCTGCGTATGTTGTACAATGGTCATACGAAATATGTAAATTGTTACAAAACAATACCAATATAATTGTTTAATGGCATAAAACCATTGTAAAAGAATTACCTTCATGATATATAGTGAGCGAAGTCCATGGCAAGTTCGTAGTACAATTAAAATAAACCTACAAATGAGGAATAACAAAACATATAAATAATAAATAATAAAGGTCGTCATTGAATATTGTAATTTTTTTTTATATAAAATTACCTTCATATACGCTGAAAACATCCTTGTATACAACATTATTTGTAACGTTGGTCGTATCACCAGATTCCGAGTTAATCAAAATATATATGCCACTTCGACTCTTAACTCTCGAGAGTGCAACATAGAGTTGCCCGTGACTGAAAACATGTCTCGGCAATACAGGCCTACGTGAGAAAGAGTCTATCCTTTACTTTTATTGATTGTCATTGCGAATGATACCAGCAGCGGAAACTGACGTCGCTGGAATTTATTACTCATCCTTCTCTTTGAGGATAGGATCGTCGTTGGTCCATCTTTCACTAATGATCTCACAATTTTCTAGTAGTTGTAGTTCGCGCGAACACGCAAGGGACTATCCTTTCTATTGTTTGCCCTTGTTTTTCACGCTCAAAGGCCTCTCTCTCTTCTATAAAGCAATGCAAAGCGCATGTCGCTGAAGTGAAGAAAGCTCAATAAACACACAGGAACGCGATGCAGGGCATATCATAAATGAAAGCGCTGATCATTTTTGAAAACATATATGCTCAATGCAGAGTTGGATAGTACTAAAGTCATTCTAGGAATAAACACCATATCACCAACATGTTTATCGGATAGGATCCTGTTGAGAACGTGTTTTCCCATATTAATAATTTGAAGCCTTGTTCCATTGCACAATCTTCTGGCCCCCTCCAAGAACTACAACCTTCCTTCCGAATGGCATCTCTGAATCAAGTATTAATTTCATTGTCTTGTCAAGTGTCTCGAAACAGTACATGTGCATCATTGGTGTCTCGTTTCATATAATTGGCTTTTCTTTAGACAACAAACTGCATGTGGACTTTGTTGTATAATGCTGCATGTGGAGCTTTGAATTAGTATATTATTGAAATGTATTAGTCTGAGTATCAAGATTACTAACCATATTGATAATGCTAATACTAATCATAATCTGGTAATGTTTATCCTAATAATAATGTTAATGCTAAACCTAATCCTAAACGTAATGCTAATTATAATTGTAATCTTAATTATAATCATAATTTTAATACTAACACTAACACTAACACTAACACTAACACTAACACTAACACTAACACTAACACTAACACTAACACTAACACTAACACTATTACTAATACTAATACTAATACTAATACTCATACTCGTACTCGTACTCATACTCATACTCATATTAATACTAATACTAATACTAATACTAATACTAATACTAATACTAATACTAATACTAATACTAATACTAATACTAATACTAATACTAATACTAATACTAATACTAATACTAATACTAATCCTAATGCTAATGCTAATACTAATACTAATACTAATACTAATTCAAAACCTAATACTAATCTTAATCTCAATCCTAATCTTAATCCTTATCATAATCATAATCCTAATCTTAGTCCAAATCATAATACTATCACTAATACTAAACCTAATTCTAATCATAATTCCAATCCTAATAATGATATTGATTAGTAATATTAATCCTAATACTAAAACCAATGCTAATCATAATTCTAGCTGTAATCCTAATCATAGTCCTTATCCTAATACTACTACTACTAATACTAATACTAATAGAATTTTTAATCTCAACACTAATAATAATGTTAATTGTAAAATTAATTCTAATACTAATCTTAATATTAACCATAATACTAATGCTAATACTAATGGTAGTGCTATGCTAATACTAATTCTATTATTAATGTTAATCCTAATGCTAATGCTAATACTTATGCTAATGATCATGGTGATACTAATCCGAATATGGTAATGCTAATGTTAATGTTAATCCTAATCCTAATGCAAATGCTAATTCCATTCATAATCTTAATGTTAATCATAATTTCAATACTAATATTAATTATAATCTTAATTATAATACTAATCATAATCATAATCATTCACTTAATCCTAATTATTAACCTAATCCTAAATCTATTCAAAATCATAATCCTGATCCTCAGCCTAATATTAATCCTAATAATAATTCTAACCCCAATAGTAATGATAATCTTAATTCTAATACTATTCCTAATTCTAATTCCAACGGTAAACATAATCCTTATTCTTATCCGAAAACTAATAGTAATACTAATACTAATCAGAATACTAATAGTGATATAATC
>NW_012193315.1:189313-266473 GCF_000504015.1 Erythranthe guttata | reverse complement strand
ATAATAATAATAATAATGCAAATGCTAATCATAATTTCAATCCCAATAATAATACTAATGTTAATGCTAATCATAATTCCAGTTCTAATCTTAATCATAGTCATAATCCTAATACTACTACTTATACTAATACAAACTATAATCTCAACACTAATGATAATGGCAATCATAATCCTAATTCTAATACTAATTTTATACTAATCCCTATATTAATGCTAATGCTAATATGCTAATGCTAATGCTAATCCTAATGCTAATGCTAATGCTATGCTAATGACAATCCTAATCTTAATCCTAATCTTAATCATAATCATAATCTTAATCATAATCATAAAACTGACACTAATACTAACCCTAATACTAATCATAATTCCAATAATAATTCCAATAATAATAATAATAATAATAATAATAATAATAATAATAATGCAAATGCTAATCATAATTTCAATCCCAATAATAATAATAATGTTAATGCTAATCATAATTCCAATTCTAATTCTAATCATAGTCATAATCCTAATACTACTACTTATACTAATACAAACTATAATCTCAACGCTAATGATAATGGCAATCGTAATCCTAATTCTAATACTAATCTTTATACTAATCCCTATATTAATGCTAATGCTAATGCTAATCCTAATGCTAATGCTCATGCTAATGCCAATCCTAATCTTAATCCTAATCTTAATAACCGATAACCACCAAGAAAATATATGTATAAATTTGAATTTTATTAGCTGATATTTGATTTAAATTACATTTGTTCATTTGTATCATTATGTTCCGAAGTATCGAAGGAAATAATAATAATAATAATAATAATAATAATAATAATAATAATAATAATAATAATAATAATAATAATAATAATAATAATAATAATAATAATAATAATAATAACACTAATTCTGGAAACTAAGTAAAATTCGAAAAAAAAGGAAAATGTGTAAAATTAATAAAAAAAATTAAAAATTTAATCAATTATAAATTATCACAAAATCAATGCTCAAATAATAATAAAATCACTTGATTAAGACGACCATATATTAAGGAAATCAACAAAAAAGTCACTATATCCTTTTTATTTTTTGTTGCACGTGTGAAATGATTTCTGGAAGTGAAGTTAGTCCAAAGAAATGGTTTTTAAAAAACATTAAGAAACCTATTTTTGATTGTGTGTTTATAAACTACCATAATAAGATTAATTATAAATAATGTGACTACAAATAAAGGAAAGAAATAAAAAATAATTATAGAAACAAATTAACAAAATTAAATGCACTCGGAAATAGGGAAAAAAAATGAGAAAAAGACCGATACCACATAGGATGTGACTGGGACGACACATAGGTATGCAAAATGTGGATTTTTTAAGCTATGAGGATTTCAATTTATATAAATATCGATAGAGCAAATCGTGCAATTTGATATCAATTAATTCAAGTAATTACATTAATAAAGGAATGAAAAACTTAAGGTGACATACATAAAAAACAATAAAAATAAGATTATTCAATATGATTTTATAGATTGATAAAAGGCAAATAAAGAAATATTTAATTTAAAATTCAAATTGTTAATGTGGGAAAGAAAAAAAAAATTATGATATCATTTACATACATAGAATAATAACATTATTGAATTGTTGTCCAAAACAATGTTATCGTGAAGTTCATCATCGTGAGCCGAAAATATGGCAACGCTTGCATGTGACCGCAATTTAATTTCCTTTTTTACAATGTTACCGGTTACTACGTACACAATGATGATATCCATGTATGTACAACATCAAACAAACAAAAAATAAATAACTCAAATTAAAAGAAAGAAAAAAAAAAAAAAGACAATCTAAACAAAAGGGTTGAGTTGATGAATAAATTACGGCACTACAATGAAACAAAAGATTTATTCATTGCAAAATATAAAAATCATTTCTTGAAAAATTTTTAATATGTAAACTACAATAACGAACAATAATGCTTTAGTTAAGTCAATAAAAAACACTACAATGAAACAAAAATAAGAACGTAAAATTTAAATGAAAATAATATTGGCATGAAGAATAACATTAAAAAAAATCAACAAAAATAAATTAAAAGGGATATATATATAAAGAATAACGTATTCACAAAAATAAAAACAAATAAAAGTGAATAACAAACAAAAAATAAGAATGACAGAATTATCAATATTTAGCAAACAACAATACATTGGAAAACAATAAGAAGGAATAATAATGCAAAAAAGAATATCAAGAACAAAAAAATAAGAATGAAATCCAACAATTTTTTTTATCAAGAACTACTAAACGTTCAAATGAAAACAAAAAAGTTAATGGGGAATAAAAAATGAAAACAGAGCAAACAAAAAAAAATTACGTGTGTTGTGGCTGGCTATGTGAATAAATAAGTGAAAACAATAGAGTATTTATAGTGTTTAGGATGTGGTGTAATAAGATTTTTTAGATTTTGATAAATTAGGAAATTATATTATGATTAATATAATTGTGTAATTAATGTAGAAGAAATCCGGATTGATTGAATATAAATGGGTAAATTATAAGATTTCCATGATTTGTATACTAAAAAAATGATATTTACGGAAATAATCATAGAAAAAATGTGGATTGTTTGAATGTAAATTGAAACGTATAATTGTATTACAAACTAATTATTCCATCGGTTGAAAATAGCGGATTTGGTGGAGGAATAAGATTTATACTTTAATAAAATGTGTAATCAATAGTACATTACATGAAAAGAAAAAAAAAAAGGTTGAATAAAATACTTAGTAATGAATAGATAATTGAAAAACTAATTGAAAAAAAATGAAAAACACAAAAAGTAAGCATGTATTTGAGGCAAATTAAGTTTCGGGAATAAAATAGTTGATTGAGTTGTTTTCGACTAACAATTTGAGGCAGATTATCGCCACCTAACTGTTTATATATATATATATATATATATATATATATATATATATATATATATATCTATTTATCAATAGTATATAAATTTGATAAAGATTTAATTGATATTGTTGGGTGTGTCTAATCCGAAATATAGTTAAAAAAAAAAAAAATCAAATTCTATAATGATTAATAAATAATGTACAGCATTATATAATAAATATATTTAAACACAACAATAAACATTTCGAATTCTACTAATATTAATTTAGTTTTTAAAATGTATCAAAGTTGTTATGATATAATATATTATTTCCATATTAAAATACTAATTAATGATTCGGGCAACTTTTTGGTAAGTTAGACAAATCGTCAATTAATGCTGGTAAATAAAAATGGAATATATCAAAGTAATAAATAATGACATGTGTCAAAATGAATAGGATGACATGTAGATTTCCACGTGTCGATGACATGGATGCCAAATGTCGAAATTCTAAGCAATGAGGGTTTCAATTTATATATTATATAGATTATGACTTCAAATCATAATTGATCCATTTCAAAAACCATAAAAGTCAATTATAAATCCAAATTAAATTATGAAAAGTCCACTTCAAATCCGAAACTAAAAGTCTAAAAAGTCAAAAAAACTAAAAATTAAAAAAAAGTCCCATTAAAAAAAGAATTAAGAAAAGTCAACAAATAAAATGTCTGAAACTTAAAAAAAACTCAGCCCTAATTTGCCAATTCTCACCACCCATACCGACGCCGTCGCCGACGCCTCCGCCGCCTCAGCCTCCGCCGCCTTCTTCCCTCTTTCTTCCGTCAACGCCGTCGTATAACCGCCACCTCCTTTTCCCCTCTTTATTTCATCAGATCCGCCGTATCCAACACTTCCGCTGCCTCCTTCTCCCCTCTTTCCTCGGCCGCCATATTCCGCACCGCCGCCTCCTCTCTTCCCTTTTGCCAACAACGCCGGTCGCCGCCACAGTTTAGCAAACTTCTGTGTATGTAAACTCAATTCATCTTTAGCTTCAGAATCAAGAATGTAGTCTTGGGGCACAAAATCAGCCCTCCATTTATGTGATTGCACAAACATAAAAAGTTGGATATTTTTTTCTTTTATTTCCTTATGCCTTTTTCCACATTTTCTGATCTCTTTGTTCCTTCAGCTTTTGTGGTGTTCGTAGAGATGTTGAAGATTAAGTTTTGAGGGAATGCAATTATTGATTCTAATAGTTACTATTTAATAAAAAAAATGTCCATTTGACAAGGACACAAATAATACACTATATTAGATGGTCAGATTCCATGTGTAGAAATACAGTGCAAAATCAAGAAGTAGAAGAGGAGATACTGTACAATTATGGTTGTTGAGGATTCCTTTATATTCATTGCAATGCAATGCGGAATTTGATATATGAATATAATATGTATCATGTGTTGCCGTTAATTTGAGAGTCAGTTAGAGAGAGAGAGAGGAGGGAGAGAGAAGAGAGGGAGAAAAGAGATCATGTTTGTGTATTTGTGAATTTGTGTTTTTTTTTTTTTATGTGTTTGTGTGTGTAAAGAAATGTGTGATTGTGTGCGTCAAAATGTGTATGAGTGTGTGTATGTATGTGTCAAAAGTATGTATGTCATAAGTGCGTGTAAGTACGTGCATGTGTGTGTGAAAAGCGTGTTTGAGTGTGAAAAGGGTGTGTTTGGATCAAAGTGGATCCATTTATATAAGTTGATTTTGGATTCGGTTTATTTTGGAACCAATCCACACAGATCCCGATCGGAACCGGTCCAAGTTGAGCAAATTGCCACCTCTAATAGTTAGGCACAAAAATTGATAAGAGAAACTTATTCATGTTTTTTTATTTTTTTATTTTTTTTTATTTTTTCTGCGTATGAAGCTTTCATAAATGGAGCGACCCCATCAGTTGGAGGCTGGAAGCCTCGAAGCTTCACTTCTTCAAATGATCACTAATCACAATCACGCCTCTGCAAAGCTACGCGAACACACCGGTAATTCGATGTAATTTTTCGATTTTTATTGCATTTATGTTTTTCCCCTTTCTCTCTCTTAAAATGTTTCGATGATGGAATTAGACAAATCGAAGAAAGAAGCTATTCAGAGTGCAGTGCGTGTCTCTGATCAGATGGTGAATGCGGTTAACGGAGGTGTTCAAGATATCTTTATAAACGAGAAGCGAATCGAAATGGAAATCCGAGCACTGACATCTACTATTATGCGATTTTCGAAGCAGACCGACCAATGGCTAGCAGCTTCACATGCTATCAACAATGCTGTCAAGGTTGGTTACTGTTTTTTGTTTCTCTATTAACTTATTAACAATGTGTATTTCGTTTATTGAACCGTTTAATCGTCGATAAAGAAAAAAATAGTTCATTTTAGTTAACGAACATTTAGGTCTAGTTGTGCTTGTTCGATATGTTTCTGTTATTTTATTCGATTTTAATAGAAACACGGTAATAGTGTGTGTATCTATTTGTCAACAGGAAATCGGAGATTTTGAGAACTGGATGAAGACAATGGAACTTGATTGCAAAAGCATTAGTGCTGCCATCTGTAACATCCATCAATCATGATCCGATAGAAAGGCAAGATCCCGATTTCATTTTATATCTGTATATGTTCAGTTATAAGGCATATATTATTTTGATGACGACGAATCTTATACACGTAGTTCGATTAATGAACCCTTTAAGAAGATTTTTTTACAATGGGATATTTGCAGCATTTGAGCTATACCGTGAACAAATATATTCTTTAAATTGAAGCCCATATTTCGGCAGAAACCATTCTTGGATCTATTCTCTAGGGTTTCGGGGTTATAAAGAACACCAAAAATTGCTTTCTCGGTTTCTTATGCCTTGTGCATTAATCATGTGGTTCCTCTGTGTAATGCATATTTGTATGTGTCGAGCCTCGCCAAATATGTACAAATACTCCGAGAAATGCAAATATGTAGCAACCTTGTACTATTAACCTAAAAAGTAATGTCTACAAAAATTTAGGGTTGTTCTTGTTTTGAAGCTCCATCTCACAAGGCATGACATCGTTTCCACGAAGCCCCGGTGAGCTCTGAGGCTGTAATAACCATATATGCACGGAAACTTCAACTTCTTAACATTCTCGCGTTTCAGACACGTTTCGTGTCGGGCACTCGAGGACACTTGCCGGACACCTTATGGGCCATTTTGCAATTCCTAAAAAGTTTGAAACATGTTTGAATAACAAAATTTTAAATATTTTTGTTGCTTCCCTAATTATTTACATGATTTAATGACCATTTGCAAAATTGATAGTTGATACTAAAATTTATTTTGAATATATATGTTTATATAGCATACTTATAAATATAGCTCTATAATTTCAATATTCACACGTTTTCCCCAAGTTCCCGTATTCTTATTTTTGGGTTATGCCGTTTCCCCGTATCATTGTTTCGTTTTCGTGCTGCATAGGCCTTGAGGGAAGCCTAAATGAGGCAGGTGATACTATTTGCGAAACCAGTGAGGCAAACCCAAAATGGCAACAACTCAGGACACTGTGTATTTATAACTTTAATCTAATAACTTGGCACAAGATTCGGAATGAATTAATACTCCCTCTATTCCACAATATTTGCAGCTTTAGAGACTGTTTCTGTTATTATTTCTCTTTCTTTTATTAGTGGACCTGGGTATTTTAATCTAAAAGTTGTATATTTTTCTAATATTAAACCACATTCATTGAGTTTTTAATACTTTGTGTAAAATATTTAAACGAGTATTATCGTGGAATAAATGAACTAATACTTACAGTAATAGACAAAGGAAAGGCGTATAATAACATAAATATATAGAAGAGTGGACAAAATATGTTTGAAGTGTTTTTTTTATCTTGTTGAAGTTGACTTCACTTTCAGTTCCATCCCTAAATTTTTTTAATATGGTAAAAACTTCCGTTGTAGTTTGTCATCATTCAAGAAAAAAATATTTAACAACATTGTTGCTTTAAGAACTTTTGTCCAAGAAACGAGCTCTGTAGTAAAATAATCATCAATTTCAAGATAAGACAATTTCTTTTGGTTCAATTTTACCAATGAGAGATTAATGAACTAATAAAGAGAGAATTAATGAACTAATAAAGAGAGATTTAAAGCCACATAAGGGTTAATTTTGTCAAATATGAATTATTTCCTAAAATTAAGATTATTTATTAACTTTCTTAATTAGTGTGTATTAAGTATTAACCTTAAACGACATTTATTTGAAATGGAAGAAGTATTAATTAATGGACAAATGGCAAAAAAAGACATGACAAGGGACTTAACTGCACATTGGTCCACAAAAAATAATAGTTTTTCAAATAAACCCATCCCCATGTCTTCAGTCTAAAATACCCTCCATAATATAATTCTTATCAATTACATCCATTATGCTCTAACTTACTTAATATCATACATTGACCTCGGATTTAAACAAATATATCACATTAACCCCCATTTTAATAATTTTTTGATTTTTTTTTTGAAATTTTTTTGTCCGGCCAGATTCCGGCGTTGATTTTTTTTTTTTTATTTTGATTTTTTTTTTCAGAAAACTAATTTTTTTTATGATTTTTTTTTGTCTGGCCAGATTCCGGCGTTGACTTTTTTAAACTTTTCTTTTTCTGAAATTTTTTTCCGGTCGGTCAACTGCCGTTGACCGCCGCCGGTCTCCGGCGTTGACTTTTTTTTTCGACTTTTTTTTTTTTTTTCCTTTCATTCTATAACATTTTTTTTCCGTCTAAATAGCAATATTGCTGTGATTGACAGTAATATTAACTATATTACTGTTAAACACAGTAAAATTAACTATAATACAATTTAACACAGTAATATTGCTATATTAATCTCTAGCACAGTAATATTAACACAACAAAACTCATTATTATTGTGTAATAGAGTAATATTACTACGTTGACTATTCAACAAATGTAAACATAATAAAAAGTCAAAAGCATTAATATTACTGTGAGTGACAGTAATATTACTATAACAACAGTAAAATTACCGTCAACCGCAGTAATATTACAATAATAGACAGTAATATTATTACGTTACTCCGTGAATAACTGAAACAAAACAAAAAACCCAAACAAAATAATAATATTGATATGGTTGACAATAATATTACTATAACAACAGTAATATTACCGACAACCACAGTAATATTATTGTGTTTACAGTAATAGTACAATAATAGACATTAATATTATTTCATTACTCTGTGAATAACTCAAAAAAAAAAAAAAAACCAAACAAAATAATAATATTGATGTGGTTGACTCTAATATTATTGTGTTTACAGTTATTTTATTGTCAACAGCAGTAATATAATTACGTTGACTTGTAAACAAATAAAAAAAAATATTACGTTAATTTACTGTCAACGGCAGTACAATTACATCAATGTATTGTCAACGGCACTACAATTACGTTAATGTACTGTCAGTGACAGTATAATTACGTTGATTTACCGTATAATTACCGTTAATGCAGCACAATTACAGTCAACATTTAGCGGTAGACGTAAAAAAAAACAATAAAAAAAGTCAACTCTAGAGACCGGCGGTCAACTCAGGAATCCGATGGCGGAAAAAACAGACCACAAAAAAAAAAAAAAAAAAAAAAACGCCGGAATCCGGCGGCGGAAAAAACATACCAAAAAAAAAAAAAAATCGAAAACCGCCGGTCAACACCGGAATCCGGCAGCAAAAAAATGTTCTTTGAAAAAAAATGTTTTTGAAAAAAAAAGAAATCAAAATTGGATTTTTATGGTCAAATTTGATTAAATTGAGGTTACAATTAATAATTTTGTGCAAAGGGTTGGGGGTAATTTTGTCATATACATGAATTTTTCTTTTATTTATAATAAATATTAAAGGGATGTGCTTATTGGTGAAATAGATATAACCCCTAAACCTAGAATAATAAAGATGTTTGATTAAAAACTTATGCACAAAAATCCGTATAAACAATCTTATAAACTAGGTATAAATGTTTTTTCATAAAAACAAAATAAAGATATCAAAGAGTTTAAATTTCTCCTATGTTGCATTAAATTGTTAAAATATACGAACTCTTTTAAAATTTTAAAATATGTATACAATTTAAAATTGTGAAGAGATTTCAATAATTAAGTTCTAGCTCCAAACTAAATTAAAGTTTAATTGAGGTTATTGAGTTTTATTAGGATTAGTATTTAGTAGCTAAATCGGATATATATTATTCACCTTCTCAACATCTACATATATATACTCGTAGCAGAACCCGTTTTTTATCATCTCACGCATACTCTCTCTCTCTCTCTCTCTCTCTCTCTCTAATATTATTTTCGGAGTTTAAAGCAGCGAAGATGGACGGACCCGTAGCCCTCGTTATTCGTCATGTTGCCAGTGAAACTGGTTTGTAGTTTAACTTTAAGAGCTCTCTTTTTAACGGTTATGTATTTTTCACATAGAATGTATATTTTTTTTCTTTCTTTTTCTAAATCACCCTATTATATTAGATCAATGGTTTATTTATCATATAACCTAACCTTGGTTATTCATGTTTCATACATATGAATTATTACTATGGAATCATGTAACGTCGATTCTGCATATATTCTGTTAGGAATACAATATTAGATAACTAGTTTATTTGTTAGGGTTATTTTTTCAATTATTCAACCATTATTTAATTGAGGTAGTAATAATATTCTTTGCTTGTTGGAAGAGGATTCTTAATTGGGGTTTCTTATATTTCAATAAATTTATTTTCATTATGTTACAATAAAATTATTATTCAATAATATCATAGGTTTTCGTAGGAAATACTACTATGATTTCCAAGGGATCGTATCATTGTATTTGGACCATCGATCTATCATAGGTTTAGCCACTACTTTATACATAACCTTATATAATTATTGGATGCAAATTTAGATCGGATGGTCTGTTTTAATAGGAAAATCGGATGCCATAGGATGATTGATTCTAATAATTGGAAATAGAAAAAAGAAAACTTATTAAGAGTTAAGACTTAAGAGTGCCACATGTCAAAAAATTTAGTGGAATTCGATTTATATTAAATATCAGCAGATCCGCTCAGAATTTAATCTCATAATTATTTGCTAATAATATTTTTCTTCTTTTTTGTAGGCAAAGGCAATTTCGGCTCTCTCTTTGTCTTTATATCTACATTGTAATATTCTTCTCTATACTTTAGTACAGTCTACGAGATGCTACGTTTGGTGTAACAAATCGGGTAGTTTTGAACCATAAATCTAAATAAATAAACACACACACATATATATGGGTGTGTGATTATTATGTGTAGGTCAATGATTCAAGATGATCGGAATATTTCACTAGATGTAGCATAATACTTGTGTTATTTCCAAAATATTTAGTCTTTATATTAATATAAATTTGAATATGTAGGTTAGGTATTTTGAGATTCATAGGGAACAGAAGCATAGAGGAAGGGAAATTATTGATGTCGTACGGCATATTGTTGATGTTTGGAGGTAAAATGGGATTAAGATTGGCAGTGGCACATTTGGCACTATATGGTTATACCACCCTCAAAGCTACTATTGGACGATTAGTGGTAAACGACGTAAACTCTGCTGACGTGGATCTTCAAAACAAGAACGAATCTAATACTTCTTAGACATAGCATAACTAATTTTACAGTTTCTATAGGCTTGACTTGGTTTTTTTTTTTTTTTTTTTTTTTTCTTAAATAGTAGTACTTGCTAGACTTTTTAAATATTTTTACATTTAATTTTGAGGAATTTTATTTTTACCTTCTTTACTTTTATTTTTGTTTTTTAAATACAATTTTGGCTTTGCACTGTTTAAAAGGGTGAAATATATAAAATTCTCGTACCAAATATTCAAATGCTAATATGTTCTTATGTAAATAAATCTTATTCTCCGCTCTATACTTTTGATTTGAAAGATGCTAATTAATAAGGCTGGACATGCGTCGGACCAGATAATTATTTGCCAATTACCTATTTAACCCGATTAGTCGATTTTGCTGAATAATAAAAACCATTATGGGCCCGATCATTATGGGTCGGATAATGGTTGGCAACCGGCTTTGTCAGATAAACAATGAGTCGACTGGAGGTATTATCGGCCATTTATTTATTAATTTTTTTTTAATAGTAATGAGATAGTTTTAAAAGCTTTTTCAAAAGATTTAAAATTTTGAGAAAACTTATGTTGCAAAAATCTCAACTTTAAAATCAAGAGTCTTTTTTTATATTAAACTTATGTTGCAAATATATAATGAAGAATATGAAATAAGAATTTTAAAGTAGAAATAGTATGAGGTTTATAAATTTCTATTTCGAGTTTTTGAGTTTTGACTTCTTTTATATATTTTCAACGTTAACAAAATAAAAATTAATATTTATAATAAATTTTTATTATTAAAAAAGTCGGTTGGCTGATATTACTCGACCAACCGACTTTTGAGTAAATTGAAAACCACCGACCGACCTATTTATATACGGGTAGGTTAAAATTACCGGTCAAACAAAAAAATTTCGGGAACTAGGGGTGGATTTTTTTTACCAAATTGCCCTACCAACCCGTCGCCCTACCGAACCCTACCGAAATATTTATACCGAATTATTACCGTATCCTACCGAAATATTTTGGTAGGGTAACGACACTCAATATTATTAAAAATTTAAAATGGTATTACCCTACCGTACCGAAATATTATTAATAAAGAAAATTTTATTTTAATAATTAATTTATTATATATAAAAAGTGAACATAGTATCCTAACTAACTACTGCTTGTTAGAATTTATGCTGCACAAACACTTCTAGAAATTAAAGAGTCGCCGTATCTGATACTTGGACACATGGACACGCTCGCACACAGTTCAAACACCCGTATCAGGCCGTGTCGTAATTTCACTAAAATTAGGACACCCGTATCGGGTAGCGTCCGCAATTTTAAAAAAGTTGGGACACTTCTCTCATGTTTTAAGAGAGAGCCATAATTAAAAAAAAATACGCCTTCTCTTCTCTATAATACCCATTTCCTCAGTTTTCTTTGTGAGTCCACCCAAAATTTCAAAAATCTAGCAGCGACGACGACCAAGAACAAGAGCAACAAGGGCGAGTGGTTCTCTTATGCGATGACGACTTATACATATTTTTTACAATTTATAAATGTACCCCTATTTTTTATAATTTATAAATATACCCCTATATTTTTTTATTTACGCGTATCCCTCGCGTGTCCTTATCCTAGTTTTTTGGAAATGTTGTATCACCGTGTCAGTATACGCGTATCGCCGTGTCCGTGCAGTATATATTAAAATTAATTATACTTTTTAGGCGCATCAAAAATATTTTAAATTGCTTTCATTAATGATGATGTAATTAATGTTAAAAGTTTTTATGTTATAATTTTATTTACGAAATATTTCATATTAGGTAAATTAACAACATATATTTGGAATACTTATATCATAAATATTACTTTTAAATATTTTAAACATGTATATCCCTTGCTTTGAAAAAATGATATTCAATTTAGATTTAAATAGAAGTCAACATAATTGGTAATTATCATTATCATACCCTATCGTACCGAAATTTTGGTATACCGAAATCGGTATACCAAAGTTTTTTGTAGGGCAATGGTAATAGATTTCAAAATACTGAAATTTCGGTAATGATAGTGATTCGAGGGGTTTGGTACGGTTGCCTTACCAAACCCACCCCTAGATAAAATCGGGTTGAAAATGGGTCGGTTGACCGATAAAAACGATCTATACCCAGCCCTACTAATTACACTACACTCCCTACTCATTGAGATACCCACAATACCCCTATTTTGTTTTTCTCTTTCTTCCATTTTCTTTACAAAACTAAGAAGAATTTTTTTTTTCAACATCTCTCTTTCGTCTTTGTTCGTCGACGAAAATAAGTAAAAATGCATAATTTATTTTCTACTGATTTAAAAGTGAAAAGAAACAAAAAATGCATAATTTATTTTCACCATAAATGAGGAAATTAATCTATAATTTGATAAAAATCTCATATCGAATGGTACTAATGTTGATTAAAATATTTTTTTTTATAAAAAATATACAATGCTTGCCAGGATACTAGAGCAACTGAAACAAAGTTGTGTTGTTGATTGTTGGTTGTTTCATGTGTACAAAACAAACAATTCTCCACCTTAACATTCCATGGTCAGAATTTGTGGCAAGTGAGAAACATACATTGAAATAAAAATAGAATGCATAATGGAAACTAATAAAATAAGTAAAATCAAACTTTCTAAAAATGGAAAAATCAAACATATAAAAAATGATTCAAACAAATTAAAGTAATTTTTTTATAAAAATGAATAACATAAAATAAACAATTGTATCTTTTTAAACAATTAAAATAAAATTAAAAAGAAATAGGGGCATTAAGATATAGATATCTAGCTAGTGACAAAATGTATTAGAACTAAATAATAACCTTAACTAAACATTTGCTGCACATTCTTCATAAAATTCATTCCAAAAATGCCCCGCCACTTACAAATTCGAAATTTGCATTAAGTAATATTCAAATTGCATTTATCGTTATTTTAGTCTGCATTTAATATATTTTAATTTTTCCAACCAATATTTTTAGTTTTTTTCCACAAAACACGTTTGTCCTTTTTCCTTTTCCTTCTATTTCTTCAGTTTAGCATTTTTTACACAATAAAAAAATAAATCTCTTCATAATATTGAGGATTACGAAAAAAGTTATTTTCTATTTTTGTAAATTCAATTTATATATTTGTATATTACAGTGTATTGTAGCATACTACGGGGTACAATAGTATACTTGTGCTGTAGCATACTACGATGTACTATAGTTTACTATGGTCTACTGCTGCAAACCCTAGCAGCAAAACAACTCTCAGCCGTCGCCAAACCCTAGTCGCCAACAACTCGCAGCCGCCAACAACTTCTATCCACCAAAACCTAGCCGCCAACCAAAACCCCAGCACCATTAAAGAGTCCTAGCTTAATGCAATCACCTCCAACCGTAGACTTACCTCACACCACCGTCTCCAATGGCCATCTATCACCATAACCATCCGCTCTAAAACACGACAATCGCTGCCGCTCTTAGCCGTCATGAGCCATTAATCACCTAAATGTTGACTAATCTGGCTAACATTGAACTTGGTAAAATGAAATGTTTGATTACTTGAAAAATGAGCTGCCATTTAGAGATCTGTAATTCTTCGACCGCCACTCACCATAGCCATCACCATAGCCACCATAATTGAGTGGTGAGCGGGAAATAGATAGAGAAAGCGAGAGGGAGATGAAGAGGCGAGACAGAAACGGAGAGACGAGACAGAGAGGGAGAGGCGAGACAGAAAAAAAGAAAAATAAATCTGATTAGTTGAAGAAACGTGAAATATTACATTTAGGGTATAAGAGAACATTAGGGATGAAATAAAAATTAGGGATGTGGATCATATATTATTTCAAAGTGGGGATTTAATTAAAAAATTGAATTTAAAGTTGTCAGTTAGTTCAAATTAGGTGTTATTTAAGGGACTCTTAGCATATTACCCCAAATAAATATAGACCAATAAAGTATAAATTATATTTCTTCTATACTAATGGCATTTCATATAAGTGGAAAACCGTGGTGGAGCATATATTTAAGGTAAGAAAACACAAAATGAAAGGAAGAAAAAAAAAGTGGGGTGAAATTGGAGATGTAAACAGTAAATTCTTCAATTGTATATCTTCGGGATACTTATTCTTTTGGTCCCTTATGTTTGGTTCGATTCCACCTGTGGTCCCCGTTGTTCCAAAGTAAACAAAGTTCACCTCCAAGATTCAATTTTAAACATTTTCGGTCCCCGCCGTTACATATCTTATATCTATTAGCAAGTAACGGAAAACAATATTTTAGGGTGAAAATTGAAATTTTTTAAATTTTTTTGGAGCTCGGAAATAGTTAGAAATTTAAAATATACTACTTATAATATTTAATGATAAACAAATAAATTTAACGAAACAAACTATTTTCTATTATACCTAATATTATTATAATTATACTACTTATAATTAAATTTTTAATAATAAAAAAATTAACTAAGCAAAATATTTTTAATCATACTTAATATTATTTTTAATTATGCTACTTATGATAAAAAGAAAATTAATAACAAAAAAGTAAATTAATTAAACAAATTATTTTGGGCACTTTACAAATAAGTCCATCAATGGGTACGTATTCATAAAGAGATCCAGACAATAAACTCTTTTACAAAAAAGTCCACACATGGTTCTGATTTTTGTAAAAGACTAAAATAGCCCCTCATACTTTAATATGCTCTAATTTCATCCTTTAATCTAACCTCAATTTAACCCCAAATTTCACAAATTTTTCAATTTTGACCAAAAAACACATTTTTATGGACAACTCTGTCCGTCACTGCCGTTGACATTTTTTTTTCTTCCTGATTTTTCCATCACCGCAAGTGTACAGTATCGCGTTTTGTAGAATAGTGAATTCCAGATATCGATCCACAGGGAATTAAGTTCCTAAATCTACCAAGTACCGTAATTATATTATCCTAAACTTTATCTAGACGGGAGAAAAAGATGGGAGATGACATGAAGCCAAAAGGAAACAAAAATAATAAAAACAACGGTCCGCCAGGATAAGCGAGGAATTCCGACGTGTGATGGCTTCTAGGGTAAAATCCACCAGTGTACTATCGATAAAGATCTACAAATCCAAATATAATGTCAATTCTATGTTCGCTAACCCAGACACTAAAGTACCCTAACCCCCGTCTCCAGTGTAGTTGGAGTCTACCCACAGGTCCGACGTCTCCGTTCAGAACCTGATATTAAGAGAGCATTTAGGTCAAGTCCTTAAGGGCTACCCGAGGTGCATCACGTCTCCGTTTCCACAACCCGAGCTATGCTTTCCTAAAATCAAACGAGAAATCCTCTCTAGAGTTCATTCCCATTTAGAATCAATTCAACTGTTGGCCAAACAATCGAAAGCATTTAATAGAGGAAAACATAAACAGAATCAAAGAACAACAAATAGATCACAGATCTGGAAATCAAAATCAATATATACAAGGTTTCATTTCCCCTAAAAGAAAATGCTCAGTTCATTACAAACATGGCATCAAAATGAAGAACACGAGAAATTATAAACTAAATGTAAAGAAAAGCTTATGAAAAACCCGAGTCGAAACCCTCGTCGAAGCTTCCCGCGAAGAACTGGCGAGAACCGAAGAGAAAACCGAAGAAAAAGTCGAGAGATAGGTCTAGAGATCGAAAAATGAAAAGGAGACCTTCTATTTATAGTGAGATATCAAAGAAAAATATCTAGTCTCGTTTTCTGTGCCCGGATCGCGATCTGGGCTTCTTGGATCGCGATCTGGCAACCTCGAAAACTGCCCACCGCCTTCCCAGATCGCGATCCAGGAAGTGCGGATCGCGATCTGCCCCAACATTTCGCTGCTACTGGAATTTGCCACCAGATCGCGATCCGGTGATTCTGGATCGCGATCTGGCCTCTGCATCAACTTCAAACACCTTTTTCACCCTTTTTCAGCCCGAATTCGACAATTGTGCATTGCACAAAAGTTGTAGCCCTTGAAGTTAGCTTTCTAAATTCACTTGAATCAGCTCAATCGGAGGTCGCATGAGAAAGTAATGCTTGAAATACCAAACACTGCCACAATCCGCGAGAATGCACTTTTGCACGTGTTTGGTTTGGTTCTCGGCTTCGCTTCCAAAATCGTTTCGAATCGACAAAAATAGCTTCTCTTTACCTAAAATATAAATAAAACAAAAACAACATAATATATACAAATAAAGCCGAAAACTCGGACGAACGAAGACCAAAACTCGAAGAATTGATAAGTGAAAATCATGCAAAATGAACACTTATCACCATCACCGGTTTCCGGCGTTGACTTTTTCTTTTTCTTTCTTTCTGTAACATCATTTTTTTTCCCGTTTAAACAGCAAAATTGCTGTGATTGACAGTGGTATTAACTATATTACTGTTAAACACAGTAAAATTAACTATACTACAGTTTAACACAATAATATTGCTATATCAATCTCTAGCACAATAATATTAACACAACAAAACTCATTATTATTGTGTAATAGAGTAATATTAATATGTTGATCGTTCAGCAAATGTAAACATAATACAAAGCCAAAAGAATTAATATTACTGTGAGTATTAGTAATATTACTATAACAACAGTAATATTACCGTCAACCACAGTAATATTACAATAATAGACATTAATATTATTACGTTACTCCGTAAATAACTCAAACAAAACAAAAAACCTAAACAAAATAATAATATTGATGTGGTTGACAGTAATATTACTATAACAACAGTAATATTACCGTCAACCACAGTAATATTATTGTGTTTACAATAATATTACAATAGTAGACAGTAATATTATTACGTTACTCCGTGAATGACTCAAACAAAACAAAAAAAAAAACCCAAGAAAAATAATAATATTGATGTGATTGACAGTAATATAATTATGTTTACAGTTATTTTACTTTCAACGATAGTAATATAATTACGTTGACTTGTCAACAAATCAAACAAAATGAAAAAAATATAATATTACGTTAATTTACTGTCAACGGCAGTACAAGTACATAAACGTATTGTCAACGGCTGTACAATTATGTTAATGTACTGTTAATGACAATATAGTTACGTTAATTTACTGTCAGTGATAATATAATTACCGTTAATGACATCACAATTACGGTTAACGTTTAACGACAGACGTAAAAAAAAAACATTATAAAAAGTCAACGCCGGAATCCACCGGCGGAAAAAATGGACCAGAAAAAAAAAGTCAACGTCGGAATTCGACGGCGGAAAAAATAGACCAGAACAAAAAAAAAAATCGAAAAGTCAACGCAGGAATCCGGCGGCAAAAAAATATTTTTTGAAAAAAAAAGTTTTTGAAAAAAAAAACGTCAAGATTTGATTTTTGTGGTCAAAATTGATTAAATTGAGGTTACAATTAAGAAATGGGTGTAAAAGGTTGTGGGTAATTTTGTCATATACATGAATTTTTCCTTTATTTATAACAAATATTAACGGGATGGACTTATTGGTGAAAGAGATATAACCCCTAAACCTAGAATAATATAGATGCTTGGTTAGGGACTTACGCACAAAAACCCCAATTATTTTTAATTAACTAAAATTTATAAGTAGTCTATTTTAAATTTCTAATTATTTTCCAACCCTCAAAAAAATTAATATTTCAATTTTCGCCCAAAAATAGTGTTTTTCGTTACTTGGTAACGGACGTGCACCGGTGGGGACCAAAAGTGTTTAAAATTGAACTTTGGTGGTTAACTTTGTTAACTTTAGAACAAGGGGACGAAAAGTGGAATCGGGCCAAAAGTGTAATTCTCCCTATATCTTCTCTTTATATATTATATAGATTGAATTTATTCATTCTAGCAAATCCGAGCGCGACACATGTACAATGATGACATCACCGCACATAGGCGGATGTGTCTTTTCGGTCGCCATGTAGGCGCCTATTCATCCAATAGATGACAGTTTAAACACGAATGTGGTCACTCTAGTCTAACAAATTGTAACAAATCCTGATTCACTTATGATTCTATAAGTACATATGTACAGGGCAATACTCTGCATTAAATGAAAATATGATATTATGAAATTATCATCTTCTCACTTTTGTTTTTCCTCTGCTACTCTGATAGTGATCAATGTCGTAATATAAAAGAAGTAAGGACTAACATGAACAATGTACAACGGATTATGATTATGCAGGGAGCATAGAAACAAGGAAATCTCTTACAACTTTTGTGTTTACAATGTTTGGAACTGCAATAAGTTGGAAGGCTAATCTTCAATCAGTGGTAGCTTTATCAACCACAAAGGCTGAATATATTGCCGTCACTGAAGCAATAAATGACACGTACACTTTGGATTATTGGACTGATTAAAGAACACGGGATCCATGAAAAAAATATTACAGTGTTTTGTGATAACAAAAGCACTGTTCCCTGACAAGGAAGCAAGTGCTAAATGTGATATATATAAAACTGCACTTTGTAAGAGATGTGGTACATAAAGGGTTAGTAGGTGGAGAAAATTCCAATAGAAGATAATCTTGCTGACATGTTAACCAAATCACTGCCAATTTCCAAGTTCAATTGTTGTTTCGACTTAGTAAAGTGCAAGACCTTGCATTGAAGCACACAAGGTGAGCTGGGGAGGGAAAGGAGAAAGCTTGGATACGATTAGTTTGGAGATTTGTTGAATATGTGTTAAATAATCTGACGTGGAGCCGAGGTGGAAAATCCTTGGGACCAATTGAGCTTGAGGAACTTTAAAAAACTGCTTAGTTATCACTGTTTTTTAATGCAAGTGCTAAAACTGATGGAAGGGGCAGTTTCTTGTGGAAGTTTCTAGAGCTCAATTATGATTGGTTGATTCAAATCTCCAACATGCTATATATACACGTGAAAGCAGTTAGTTAAATATGAGAGGCATATCATCTTGTAATTAGTTAACATAGAGAGAAAGATTAGAGAGAAGACAGACAGAAAACACTGTGCGTAAAGAAGTATGTTTCTGTGTGTGAACTTCTTCTTGTAAATCTTGTGTTGATCTCAGAGTAATAAAGCTTTTGATCACCGAACCATGTTAATTGTTATGTGTTTGATCGTAGTTTCAATTCGCTTCATTAATACACAGTTTAGGGTTTTTTGTTAGTCGGCATTATTCAATTGATCTCGGTTATTCTTCAACAAAGACTTACGATTGTTTGGCCAATCCCAGGAAGCGCAAATATAAATAATGCATGCAGTTTGTCAACTTTTCGAGTCAGCTGTAACATAACAACCACATTCTCTGTATAAAAAAAAAAAATACATTACCATGAAAAAAACATAAACTACAAACCAATAATGCCGACTAACAAAACGAACAAGAGCTACTCCGTGCATCCTTGCTTCTTGAAACTCCAAAAGGAGAATATGAGGGAGAGCGAGGGAGCGAGAGAAAGGGGAGAGAGGGCTTTAGCTATTATTAGTATGTGTGGACGGTTGAGAATGTGAATGTTTGTATTCAGCTACTAAATACTGAAAATTCTGATCATTCATTAATCTTGTGAACTCCATATAAAGCTTGCCTGTGAGTTTTTCGAGACGCTTAATCACAGCTTTCGGAACACGGAACGGCCATGAGGTTGAATTTGCCAATTTGCCAGCCACCATTTACTTTCTCTTCATAAATGAGTAATGACTAATGAGCAAGCGTAATGAGATTACTCTAGTTTTTCACTCATTTATGTTAAAAGAACCGGTACTGAATGTATAAAGTTTGTGCAAACAAACAACTCTGATAAGCTCATTTTCTGGAAGTCGAAGTATGTACCAAATAATTGTCGAAAATAATAATGATGACATATATTACAAGGAAATCGAGCAAAAAACCCTATTGACTTGAATCAGCAACACATAATTATCTACTCCCTTATACACTCCTTTGTCGCGCAATTCAAAATCGAGCATCAATGGGGCAAAAAGTTTCCAAGATTGCTCACCAGCTCTAAAAATCAACTTTGCTTGCAAATCTTTCCATATGAATAATGTGTCTGGTCTATATTCAAAATTCCACAGGAAAATTTATTTGTGACTTTTGCATCATTTACAAACACTCCTACACCCTTATTACTCTTGGAGAATTTCCCTGTCTCATTGTCCCATAATTTAAAGTATTCATATAAATTCGACAGTACCTCTCAAATAAGTCACAGCTCAGCACACATCCGATGATGTTTCCGACATATGGCAACACACATGTGATGAGGATGTTTCCCTTCGTGGGAATCGGAAGCTTAGCTGTGGTGGTAGCTGCACTATGATCGCCCATCTCCAATTTTTATGATTTTTTAGGGTAAATCGGATATTTTTCGGGAATTATTAGAGAAAGAAAATAAGGATGGTATGTGTGCGACAAAAAAAAGGGTTCAGTTATGAGTTTTCCCTTTTTTTTTTTATTATCGATTTTTTTTAATGCCTATTTAATCTAGCTTTTTTGTTTGTTTGATGATTGTGTAACAAAGTAATGCACTATAATATGGTCAAGACAAGGTAGCCTGTTGGTAAGTACCTTGCACCTAGGACCTATTCGGTCGCGAAAAGAATGTTTAGCTATAGACGTTAAACGATTTCAGTTTACTGCCATGATCCTCATTTTTATCTTTTAATTAATTACACAACAACCTAAAAATCAATTGTTTTCATGTTACAATCATCTGATTGAAAATTAAACACACATATACAAACACATACCATTTTGGTCATGCACATGTTAGCTTCTTCTTTCAGGTACGAAAGAAGCTAAGAATGCAGAGACGAGTGGGTTTTTTTGTTTAAAATATTCCGTCTCGTGTTTTTGTTTTTATATGTTCTTTTCCAGAATAACAACAACTGAATCGAAGGAAGAAACATTCAGCACAACTAAGATAGGTGAAATCCGAATCCAACCGGCATCAAACATGTTTATCCTTTCTACTTTTACTACGGTTCATTCAGAAAACCAGATGCTATGAAGACAAAACAATTTTTTTCAAGCATAATTTATAAAGCTTTTCTATTATGTTAAAACACAAAGGATCATATAATTTAAGTGCATAAATATCGATCATTGGTTCAGTAAAGCTCTATTCAGAGCATCAAATACAGTCTGTAACGTTACCTCTTCTATTATCACAACCTTGTCCCTCGATTTTGAGCCGGAACCTAGTGATACTTGCCTCCTTTTCACCCCAATAACCTGGTCACACGAAACATACAATTACGAAATACGAATACATCCACTATAGACTCGTGTACTTCTAAGAAGAATAGCGAACGAGCAACTACTTGAACTTCAAAATAAAGTTATCGATATACCACATCGGAACAACAAACCCGAACAACAACTTGGAAAAATATAGAGGTGCATATTTAAGTTCTAAAAATACATATATCTTTTCATTTATAAATAAATTATAATTTTCATATAAATTTATTTAAATAAATATTAATATCGACTACAAATTTGTCATTGATTATCAAATTCAACGGTCTTTGAGATGCTACACGAGATGTTACACCTGGTGAAATACACCGGGTAATTATTAATCGTTGATATGGTGAAATAACTTCCCACTAAACACACATACACATGGGTGTGTGTGATTGTGTGCAGATCAACGGTTAATATCACGCAGTGTATTTCACCGGGTGTAGCATTAAACAAACTGATTTCTTTTTTAGATAAGAATCAAACAAACCAAATTGAACACATAATATTAGCCATATCATTCTCTGCTCAGATTCATAAAAAACAACGGAACAAAAATGCACAGAAATCAGCTAACTGAATCAAATTATTATTCTGAATGAGAAAACAAATAAATAAATAAATTAACACATGAAATTTTTTCAATTTAGCATAAGAAAAAAGAGAACGTACAGAGCTAATGAAATCGATAAGTGCGGCGTTAGCTTCACCGTCTTTAGGCGGAGCATCAATCTGCACCCCTAATGCATCATCGCTCATATCTAAGGATCTCGTCAATTTTTACAGAGAGAAATAAGTTACCGGAAGATGGTGTTGAAATACTTCTTCAATCGAAGTCTTATCAAATTATAAAAAAAAGAAATTAAATCAATTGAAAATTGATTATTACCGGTGACTGCGGCGAGTTTGGAGCCGGGTTTGGCGTGGATGGAGATAGCAACGGACGATGGAGGTATGGGCCGGATGCACGCCGGATACTTAGCCGGCGATTGAGTTGACTCGACCGAGTTCCCCTTCGATTTGGTTTTCTTACTCGGTGCCATTAAAAATGGCTGTAGAGGGAAACTTCTGATTTAGTGTAATTAATTGGAGAATTTCCCAGGAAGGGTAATTGGGAATTTGTACGCTTCAATTAGGTGCCAGTGACATTTTACAGTTTACACCCTAAAATACAAAAATAACACTTTGCACTATTAAATTGAAGGGTGAATGGGAAAAAATGTCCATCACATGGGACTTAAATGCACATTAGTTCACAAAAAAACAGTCTGTCAATTAAACTCATGCTCATTTCTTTAGTTTAAAATATCCTTCATACTATAATTCTTATAAATTCCATATATTATGTTCTAACTTCCTTAATATTACACATTGACCTCGAATTTAAACAAATGTATCACATTAATACCCAAAATATTTTTTTTGTCAGAAAATAATTTTTTTTATGAATTTTTTTTTCCGGCCAGCGTCCGGCGTTGACTTTTCTTTTTCGAATTTTTTTCTTAGAAAAAATATTTTAATTAATATTATTGTCTTAACTACTAAATTACTGTCTCAGACAGTAATATTACTGTTTGGGACAATAATATTATGAATATTATTTCCCGAACAGTAATATTATTAATATTATTGTCTAAGACAGTTAAATTACTGTTGGAGACAATAATTTAGCAGTCAAAGCAATAATATTAATTAAAATATTTTTTTAAGAAAAAAAATTAAAAAAAAAATCAATTAACAGTTAAACTACTGTCTCCGACAGTTAAATAACTGCCGGAGACAGTAATTTAGCAACGGATACAGTAATATTAATTAAATATATTTTTTTTAAAGAATAAAAAAGTCAATTAACAGTTAAAATACTGTCTCCGACAGTTAAATAACTGCTGGAGATAGTAATTTAGCAGCCAAAACAGTAATATTAATTAAAATATTTTTTTTAAGAAAAAACAAAATATAAATAAAAAAAAAAGTCAACGCCGGAGACCGACGGTCTCCGGTGGTCGGTCTCCGGTGGTGGCGGGTCAAAATTGGGGTCAAAATTGAAATTAGGGTTAATATTAGTTAATTGATGAAATTGGGCTAAATTGTGGTGTAAATCATGAAATTGGAGTTGAATTGGGTTTCAATGAATTGAGGGTAATTTGGGTATATATAAAATGATTTTCCTTATTTGTAAATAAGTTTGAATGGGCTGGATTTATTTGAAAGACAAAAAAGTTGGATATCCCTCTTTTAATTAATTGCTCTTGTCATGGACCTATTTACCATTTACCCTAAATTGAATTGACTTTTGGTTGGCAAAATACACCATTTGGCAATTCTTGATCTAATAGTTTCTATAAAATGTTTTTATACGAAATTATAAGGGTAGAATAGTCTATTTTCGTCGACAAAAACCCTCCACCCATCACCTCACCTTCCATCGTCCCAATTTTTGTTACCTAAAAAAAGAAATCTCTGATGTAGCTAAAATCAATATTGAGATTGTGTCTGTCTTTTGATTGATATTCTATGATTTCTTTTTATTTTTCGTGCAGTGAACTTGCTTGAACTCAATACTTGGAATCTCATAAGTAATACAACTAATAGAAATACTTTATAATTTTGATGTAGTTAACGACAATCAACTAATGGTTTTAACAGCGTAATACAACTAATAGAAATACTTTATAATGTTGATGTACTCCAACGACAATCAACTAATGATTTTGACAGGCGAGAGAAACAGTGTGAGATTGCTAATGAAACCTATATATATTTTCATTACTGAAGGGGTCTACTTGTATACAAAATAGAACAAGCATTGTCATCTATAACACAAAGTCATCTACAAGAGAAATTGACATGTGTAGTTATAGAATGAAACTTAGTGCACAAGTATACAGTTGGATATTCTTCACAATATTTTAATAATAATTTATAATATTAACAAATTATTGACGATAAAGTAGTTGCTATAATTATTAATGATTAGAATCATAATTAGTGACAGATTATTAACACCAAAATACTCACGGACAAAACAACCGTTGGAAATTAGAAATTTTATTGGTATATTGGTGATTGATCGCCAACAATATTATCTGTCGATTATATGTAGCCATGGAAGTCACTTACATACCATTTGTTGGTATATTACTAACTCTATACTATTAGTCATTACAACGTACATACAAAATTACTAAAAAACAATTCATTGGTATTTAACTGACTGAAAATAACCGGTCGATAATAGTTACCAATCGATTTACAAACATAAATCTTATGTCGCTAACTGGAATATTACTAACTAAAAAGCCTGTGTTTTACTAATTGAAAATAAATAGTCGGCAACATTTAGTAACAAATCACCGACAAAAGTCTACATCGCCAATTTGAATCTTACTGGCGAAAAATCATCTATTGTTTTCATTCAAATCATGTTACAAATTGAAAAAGTATGTGATGGGCAGGGTTCAAAACCTAGATCGGATGAAAATCATTTGTTAGGAGATCTTTGTTGCGACAAAATGCGATATGATTATTGACCCCATTTATGTTGCTAATTTTCCGACGCCGTAAAACTTTGGTTGGTAAAATTTAATGTTGGGGTTTGTACTGACCGATCATGTCCGTCAGCGCATTCGTCGATGTGTTTAGCGACGAATTTAGTGAATTGGCGATGTAAATTTCTATCTCTCAAACCTTGTTTTCTTGTAGTGACAACTCGGAAAAGAAATGGCCATTTACAAAAAAAAAAAAAAACACATATTACAAAATGACATAAAAAAACACAAATGGCATCAACAAACTTTATACGAGTCACCTTTATATGTCGTTGATTATTTCAAAATGCGACTTGTGTTATTGTAGACATCGAAATTTTAAGATAAATTACTAATTAATAACCAAAATAAATCGGTTATTAATTAGGTATCAAATTAAAGACCATAACATATTTGGGTTTTAAAATGTCTGTCCCATGCTACAAATCAAGAAACCCTAGCTTGTGCCAAAAACCCATAGCTTGTGCCTATAAAATAAGGCATTCGGTGCATGCAAAAAATCAGACTCACATAGACACATATCGAGCTCATCCACTTCGAATTCAAAACATATTTGAATTCGAGTTGTTTATGTTTATTCGGTTCAAGAAAAAGATTCTAAGCCCTTGAATCGATTTTACAATATGAGTGAAGAATCAGGGAAATCCCCGGAGATTGTAATCCACTTTCGTTTGATTATAAATTATTTGTTCCCTATTTTCATGTCTCGTATTTTTTATTATATTTTGCATACTCGAGAATTTTGCGGTTTACAAATTGCACGCCCGGTGGGACTACTTTGCCTCTCATCTCCTCTCTTACGTCTAAGCGCATATTCTTTTGTTCAACGATCCAATGGCTCCAAAAGAAGAACCAAAACTGTTTGATCCAAAAGGCTGCCGAGATTGACACTGTTGTTGGTTTATCACCCACCGGGGGCAAGATCGATAACACAACTACGTCAAATGGCTCAAGATCCTTAGGATCGGAAGAAATCGAATCCAAATCTCAAGCCTTCACCACATTCCCGGTTATGGTGGTTGATGCGACTTCAATGGATGAGCAATTGGCGCACTTGGCCCAAACAATGGCTAATCTTCAAAAGATAGTCGAAGACAAAGACATGAAAATTGCTCAATTAATGGATAAGTTGGAACAGTCAGAGGTTGGAGAGTTTTTCCCCAAGCACGGATCATACACGCTTCGCAACGAGAAAGCAAAGCAAATGGAAGAAGCACAACCCAAACCGAACTTTGTGCAAGGCGCCATTCATTCTTCAATGTCTGTTGCCACGCTATTTGTTCAACAATTGTAAGAGATGATTGCTAATACCATCAAAGCATAATATGGTGGACCATCTCAAGTCGCACCCATGTACTCAAAGTCGTACACTAAGCGGATCGATGCACTGAGAATGCCAGCTGGATACCGACCCCCAAAGCTTCAACAATTCGACGGAAAGGGGAACCCCAAGCAACATATTGCTCATTTCATCGAAACTTGCAACAATATGAGGATTAACGGCGATCTCTTGATGAAACAATTCGTAAGATCACTCGCGGGAAATGCTTTTGACTAGTACATCAATTTGGAACCCGAGTCCATCAATAGTTGGGAAAAGATGGAACATGAATTCTTGAATCGATTCTGCAGCACGCGCCGCACTGTGAGTATGATCAAGCTTACCAATGTGAAACAATGGAAAGATGAACCACTTGAGGATTACATTAACCGTTGGCGTGCGCTAAGTCTAAATTTCAAGGATAAGCTATCAAAAATATCAGTAATTGAGATGTGTGTATCCAAGGCATGCATTGGGGAATTCTCTATACTTTTCAAGGGATTAAGCCCCAAATTTTTGAAGAATTGGCTACTCGTGCCCACGATATGGAATTGAGCATCGCTAACCATAAAAGAATGACCCAAGGAGAAGCAATAAATTCACTAGGGTTGCTGAAGATTCTATGGCCATCAAGGCGACTAGTATGAAGATTCAATCAAAGAAGAGAGACAAAAGAGAGGAAGATCAATGTATGTTTAATGATAGATGTCAGCCTAGGTTGAAAGAAATGCAAGAAAAATAATACCTATTCCCGGACTCCGATGTCTCGCAAATCTTTTATGTGTTGTTGGAAGAAATTGATCGAGTTGCCTGAACCAAAATGCCCCGAGGAGGCCGAAAAGGTAAACGACCCTAAATACTGCAAGTATCATAGAAAAATTCTTTGTGGTGAAGGAGATATCCTTTGAATGGAACGATAAGGAAAAATAATCATAGATACCGAAGATGTGGTCAACACAAATGTTCCTAGCATCATTCATGCACGGAGTGCTCGTCAAGTTTTGTCCTCTACAATAGAAGAATCGTCGAAATTTCAATTCGGTAGCCTTGATCCAACCTTTGTCAAATCTCTTCTTTTTTTAGGGAGAAATCATGTGCAAAGAAGATTCCACACCTGTAGTTGATGAGGATGGTAAATGAACCCTCGTGACGCGTAGACAAAGACAAAGACGACGTGTCGAGAAGCTTCACACTTTGAAGTCAATAAAGATACATCTAGCTAAATCCACTCGCTACAAAAGTGTGATCGAGGATGTGAAAGAACATGTCACCTTACCTAGAAGTTTATCCAAAGGTTCCCGTCATACTCAAGTAACTTTCGAAGAACTCTTTCCGCAATACCTTCTTCAAGCAAAAGCCGAAAGATTACCGGCCATTTCACCCGAAGAAAAGAATCAACAACTTGCTACATGTTGCACAACTATGACGTTCACGGACGAATATTTGTTGTTAGGGCCAAAGCCTCACAATCATCCGCTTTTTATCTCGGGGTTATTGCATGAGAAAAAGGTCAACCGCATACTTATAGATGGAGGTGTCAGCGGTCAATATTATGCCAAAGTCTACATTGAAGCAAGTAGGGATCGCAGTTGAAGACTTGACTCATAGTCATTTAACTATCCAGATCTTTAACCAAGACAGTCAACGAGCTTTTGGAATGGTTCGATTAGATCTCACGATTGGAGAACTAACCGCTAGTACACTATTCCATGTGATCGATGCAAGGACCTCTTATCACTTGTTATTGAGAAGGCCATGGCTTCACGAAAATGGAGTAGTTCCATCTACCCTTCATCAATGCTTCAAATACTTGAAGAATGGAGAGTTAATGATAGTTGATGCTAATGCAAAACCATTCACTGAGGCGGAATCACATATTGCTGATGCTAAACTTTATGTGGACTTAGACTCGACGCAAGAATAATTGGTGTTAAAGGACACACCTATGGATGATAGTCGCACGGAATTCGAGAAGTTAGCCACTATAATTGAAGCCGCGGCATGCGAAATCAACAAGCCCATGGAGAAATTTGATTCGCCAATATTCTCATATGTTCCTCGGTCATGTCAAAAATAGGGACAAGTTTTGTTCAATGATTACATTACATTGCCATCTGATGTACAACCAAATAAACTGAAATCGAGTCAATGTCAAGTTATCAAAAGGGAGTTGATTGTGCCCATCATTTGCTTGAGCCCGTTAGCCCATGGGAAGATGTCTTCCGCACTCGTTCAACATCAAAGAGTTCAAGGAGAGTTCAATCCAAAAGCATATAGTCTCCTAGACAAGTGTGGATACAAATTCTCTAGCATGTCACGATTAAGTGAACTAAAACCCGAGTTAACGGGAGAAAAGATCCACGGACTCAATCAAGCACAAAGGGCGTTGAGAAGACAAGGCTTCCATGTTGATCAACCTAGAGTTGGTTTGGGATTCTCTCCAATTGAGCCAGTTAGAATACGCGTATCAAAGATTGAAGAGTGCGTCAACGTCCAACATATCACTACAAAGGATGGTGGAAAGCAAAAGAAAAGCACCGACCGTGTTTCCGTTTTTGATCGAATTGGTGCCCCTGTTGCTCGAGCTTATGTATTTGAGAGGCTTGGACCTTCTAATTATGTATCCTATGTCCATAATAAGTTGTCTACAAGTGGTAGATCTGTTTTCACACGCCTTGGAGGTCATAAAGGGCAACAACAAAGGAAAATGGACCGTCATGAGAAAGTAGACGAATTGGAATTGAGAAGTGAAGATCAAAGTTCTCTGTCACTTCGACCAAATAGAAAAGATTCATCGACCCTGCTTATTGCCATAAATGGAGCGGTGAAGGTGAAACAACGCGTCATCAAACATCATTTCCCTATATGCGAAGATGTTCAAAGTGAAGATTACGTGGAGGTCGATGTTAGCTCATGTTATGCAAGTGTTGTTGATGATATGAATCCAAAGCTCGCATTATACTTGAAGAAACATCTCCTTTCGGGGGAGAGAATATGATAAATTAAAGTGAAATGTTTGTTTGAACTACGTTATGACTTGATCCCTTTGAGGAGGGTACGTAGGCAGCTTAGACCTATATACTAAGTTCAATCGAAACCAAAAAAAAAAAAATTGTTCTAAGTTGATCGCTTGAACTACGTGATGACTTGATCCCTTTTAGGAGGGTACGTAGGCAGTTTAGACCCATATTCTAAGTTCAGTCAAACAAAAAAAAAGTTATAAGTTGCTCGCTTGAACTACGTTATGACTTGATCCCTTTTAAAAGGGTACGTAAACAAGTTAGACCAATATTATAAGTTGAGTCAAACCAAAAAAAATAGGGTCCACTTGGGGGCAAAGCCAACAAGAGAAAAAAAAATTCTTTGATTAGAGGACAACATATAGTACATATTTATTTGATACACAGTATCTTTGCACTTGATTTACATTCAAGATGTAAGGGAGCTTCGCAAGTTTGTGCCATTTTATTAAAATAGATAGTCCCTATTTAAGAGGCCTTTAAAAAAAAAAAAGAGGCATCAAGAAGCAACAATAGCAATGGATCATGACACTGCCACCATCACCATTGCCATTCTTGAACGACCACCATGCAAGCAGCAACAAATCTCTTTGGATCAGCCTGCTCCAGCCGCCACTCACATCACCTCACATGTGCTTAAAGCCCAGATTTTCTCCATCAAACTTGCCATCATTTAGATAAATTTCAAAATCATCGGTCGAAATTTTGTTTGTCGAAATCAAGAAAAATATATGTTAATTAGAAAAAGAAAAGATTTGTCAATAGTTCCACTCGACTCACCCGTCGCTCGATTTGGTGGGAAGATGACTTGGGAATTATCTCATGTAGTTGGTCTTCATAGACCAAAAATAATAGGACCCACCTTTTCCATAAAAAAAAAAGAAATGAAAAAAAAGGAAAGGGGAAGTGTCGCAATGCCCGCGACAGTGGTGGGAAGTTTTGGGCAGAGAGACCAAAATTTTCGAATTTCGTTGTAAGGACACAAACATTCCAGTTGGGGATGGCAGATTCATCCACAATGAATTTGATTGTGTTGAGGCAATCGGCTTCAAAAACAACATTTTTAATTTTTGCCTCATTTTGAGCTTATAAAATCTAGGCCACGTGAAGTAAGTTGCAAATGTCCAAGTTCATCGGCCCATGTTTCAAGTCAAGAAAGTCGAGCCTATAAAAGGAGGTCTCAAACACATACACAGATACAATGACACAAGCATCAAGCAAGACATACATCAAGCTCTTAAAAACTCTCAAGTCACGAGCTCTTGCCACGACGAAGAACAACAATCGCGGAGGTTCTAAATCTTCATCAAGGCATCATATCCATAAGACCTAGAAATTGCCAAATCGATTTCTAGATATCCATATCTACTTCCGCAAATCAAGGAAGGAATCAAGCTTTCAATTCAAGAACAAACTTCGGCCCTTGGATTAAATCTAGGAGAAAAATCAGAGGAATCAATAAAGATTGTAACTCATTTTCCCTTGATTAAATATGTATTTGTTCCTATTTTTCTTGCCCTGTAATTTATTTTGCACACATTTAAATTTGAGGATAACAAATTGGCACACCCGGTTGGACGACTCTGCCCCTCATCTCTTCCTCCGATGTCAAAGTTCATGTCAATTTAACCATCCAATGGCAGTTATGAATTCATTACTGCTAGTAAACATTGATTGGACAAAAGAAAAGGTAGAACCCTTTTGTTTGCTTGGGGGCACAGTAATTGAAGGAGAGGATATTTTTCTTTCTAAAAAATTGAAAGGATTACAAATATTTTTCTATCTAGTATATGGAAGATTTCCCCTCCAACAATCACGGAAGATTTATGTGAAAAATACATAAAAAAGGGCTACCAAGTTTTGCCGATTGAATTTGTCAAATCTTTGGCATATAAAAAAAACAAATCTTCAAAAAATCCCTATTTTATGGGGGAGAGAGGGAAAAAAAAAGGTCGTGAGGCTCAGCCATGGCAGCTCCAACAAATACCAACAACTCTTTCCACCATCGCCAACACGAGGAGGCTGTAGGAATATTCTCGCTGATTTGGTCCGTAGGGCTTCTTGTCGCGCTCCTTATAGTCTGATCTGGATTCCGGTGAATAGACCTGCAACGCCGGGAAGGTTTCCCGGCGGGAACGCTCCGACGATCAAGTCAGTATAATATTTTAGAGTATGTTTATGAAAAGTACATAAAAGCATGTGTAGAAAATACAATGTCTTCTCCTATTTATAGATGATGAAACCTTGGCCTCCAAGGTTTCCATTTTTAGGGTTTCTCCCTGCCCTCAAGTCATGTATCTTGGGCCTTTATTGCTCTGGGCTCGCTTTACCTCGTCTTGGTATTGGGCTGGCGAGTTAAGGTATTCTTATATCGTTTTCCGAGGTTGTATGGTCCAACGACCTCTTTTGTAATACCGAGCTAGGTCATTATGGGCTTATCATCATGGGCTTATGTTTACTCGGTCTTGTCAGAGTGGCCCGTATCAACTACTCCCCCCTACTCCTTAATTATCAGACGAGAAGGCTTGGTCCTATCTCGTTTGGTAAGTATGGAGTACGAGGTGCGAAGTAATAGCTCGGTTTTGATTTTTTCTTTTGGTGGGGGCGCGTGCCTCCCGCCCCCTATTTGCTGCCCTGTCAATCAATGCAGTCGATTCAAGTTCCCTAGGTCATCATGAGGGAATTTCAATCGGTGCTTTTGCGTCGAGTTCGAGACAATCTGCTTCTGATCCTGTCCGTCCAGATAAGCGGTTGAGATCTGGTTTTTGCCCATTTTCTTCCCCTATAAATATCCGGCTGATACCAATTTGTAAAATTTTTCCCTTTTTTATCTCCGTGCTTTCTCTCTTATTACTTCTTCTCCGGTGATTTTGCCTTCCGAAACAGCGTCTTTACCCTTCGTGCTCCCTCTTCCTCCCGACAAAGGTATTGATTTTCTTCTCGATCTTTTATTATCCTCGTCTTGTTATTCCAATCAGTTATGTCGCCAAAAAATGCCTTCCAACCGCCGTTCCGGGGAGGGGGATGAATACCCCACTCTTTCTGTTTCCTCATCATCGGAAGAGGGGCCTTACTTCTCCCCGTCGGGCAAATTATTGCAAAGACCTAAGAAGAGGGGTAGGGGTGAGGCCCTGTCTTCTGCGAGGAGTGGTTCTCCTTCATTATCTGAGGGGCGGGATTTAGATGACCAATGGGGGCCCAGCACTTTAAGTAAAATAGATTTAATTAACTTAGCTCGCGACATAGGCCTCCCGACTGATGTTGAACTAGTCCTGCCCTCGCGAGATGAACGCCCATTAAACCCCCCCTTAGGTTTTAGTACCTGGTTTTCTGAGCAGTTTTACTTCGGCCTTTCCTTCCCTATTTCACCTTGGTTTTCCGAAATTGCTCAGTTGTGTAATGTGTCCCTTAACCAATTCCATCCTCATGCCATAATAATCATGACCGGGTTTCGCATGCTTTGCGCCTGGTCGGGGGTAATTCCTACACCAACTCGTTTCCGGAGCGTTATGGTGTTGAAGAACTCCAGTCCTTATCATATTTCTATCTCGGCTCGTCCGGGTTTCAAGATACTCATGCCACCCAACAAGACTGACGGATGGCAAGGTCATTACTTCTTTGCGAGAAACCCTGTTGATGCTCCTTATTTGTGTCCTTGGCTCGCGACCTTGCCCGAAAAGAAGAGGGGCAAACCCTTGCCGATTGACGACTGCTTGCTGAAAATGATATATCATTTTCAGCCGAGCTACGGTATCCCGGATAGCCTCACCAGCTTTCCGCCGATGCTCCATCACTTCTATTTTCATGACAACGGCACTTACTCCCTAACCCAAGACGACTTAGGTGGGTTTAGTCGTGACACCCTTTTTTTGCTTTGATTTACCGCTTGATTCTGGGTGGTTATTCTCTGTTTCGTTAATTTCGCATTTGCTTGTTTATTGTCTCATTTACTTATTACATTTCTCCCAACTTTGTGAACAGATTTAAGATTGAAGAGGATGTTTCGAGGTGACAAGCCGGCCACTCGTCCTTCCGAGCCGGAGCCTGGGTTCGAGGCGTCCGAGGCGTCCTTTGGCTGCTGAATCCGAAAAACGTTCTTCGGAGGAAGGGGCTTTAAGACCCAGACCCTCTAAGAAGAACACTGCGCCTCCGCGCCCCCGAGGTGGACCTCGCATAGAGGAATCAGAGCCTCCTCGGCGGTCCTCAGCTATAGTTCTAGCCTCTTCGCCGCCACCCTCCTCGACTGAAGAAGTGGTGGAGAAAGAGCCCGTTCCGAAGAAGTGGAGGGCTGATTTGGCCCTTGGGCCGACTGGGTCATCCCTACCTCCCAATTTTGCACTTCACCTCTGCCAAAATGCAGATAATGCCATTGCCGCTTGTCGGTCTTTGGCATTTCCTCGAGATGTCGCCCACTTCGGGCAGATGAGCAAAGGTGACCGACTCGAGTTACTTCTTCATAATATCACGCAGGTTTGTCTTATTTCGTACACGCGAGTCAATCCTTAACTTTATATTTTTTATTCACGACTAACTTTATTTGAACTTCTTGTACATGTAGCAATTCGCCATTGCTTTTTCGGGCCCGCTAGGGTGGGACGATGTCTCGCGCGAGGCATACGATAATCAAAAGAAAGAGGTAACTCAACTTCGGAAGGAAGTTCGAGCCCTGAAGGAGAGTCTGGCGGTGGCGGAGTCATCGAAAGAGGGTTTGTTTGCCGAGGTGAGGAGGCTGCAAGAGAGGGAGAAAGTCTTGCAGGCAGAGAAAGATTCTCTAGTATCCCACAATGCCGGCTTGGAGGAAAAGGCGAAAGAGCTCTCTGACGAGTTGTTTGCAGCCGGAGTGCAGGCTTCCTCCAATTTTACCGAAGGGATAAAGGAGGGACAGAGGCTGTTCCCGGGGTCGCCTGAAGGTCTTCGTTTTATAGAAGAATTTGTTCGTCGCTTCTTTCACCGCCTATGGCGCTCGACCACCTTCACACGAGAAGCTTCAGGCCTAGCTCGTTTTTTCTTCTCGGCTGCGATCGTGGCTGTACGGAAGCGACTGAGTGCTGCCGGCATCGAATTCACGCTGGTGGATAACGAGCTCGCCGAAGATCTTCCCGACGACGAGATTCCGGGCTTCGAAGGAGATGTCAACGAGGACCCCAACTTGGAATGGTGGAGGCCAATTCATCAAGGACTTATTGAAGATTTTTCCCACCAAGGGGCTTCATCGGTGGTTATTACCGACTTCGTCGGGGATATTGAGGCCATCGAGACGGGGACCAATCTTAGTGAAGCACAGCCGGACCCCGTCGCATCTCTTCCTCCGGCCGCTGGAGACCAAAACGAAGTAGGGGTGGATACCCCCGAAGTGATGGCTGGGACTACTTAGTCATTTTGTTTGTTTGTATTTTGACTATGTGTATTCCAAACATTGTTTTTGTTATTTTCTTTCTTTTTCATTATGTATTCTGAGCGAACTTCTCTCCTTATCGCGTTTCAACATATCGAAAATCCTTCTATTTGCTTCTCAGTTTTATTTGGGTTTCTTATGTCTGCCTTAGTGTTTATGTATTTCAAGTATAAATTCAGGACTTACCAAATCCTCTTTTGAATTCGAGCTGAGTCAATTAACTCCGAATGATTCCCGTCGGTGATCATTCCTTGAATTCATCAACTAGCCTGACTTCGGCCAGCTATTGTTATTCGTTTTAATAACTCAGTTCAGTTTTAACTTAGTGCCTGATTTCAATATCTCGGTTATACATACGACTTAAACTTTATCGTAATACGTGATTTAACAATCTCGATGCAATGCGCGATTTAACGCCGCAATGGAATACGCGATTTAACGCCACATTATAACACGCGATTTAACGCCGCAATGGAACACGCGATTTAACGCCACAATATAACCCGCGATTTAACGCCACAATGAAACACGCGATTTAACGCCACAGTATAACTCGCGATTTAACGCCACAATGAAACACGCGATTTAACGCCACAGTATAACCCGCGATTTAACGCCACAATGAAACACGCGATTCAACGCCACAGTATAACTCGCGATTTAACGCCACAATGAAACACGCTATTTAACGCCACAGTATAACTCGCGATTTAACGCCACAATGAAACACGCGATTCAACGCCACAGTATAACTCGCGATTTAACGCCACAATGAAACACACGATTTAACGCCACAGTATAACTCGCGATTTAACGCCACAATGAAACACGCGATTTAACGCCACAGTTGTAATTTAAATAAATAACACAAGGATCTTTTTAACGTGGAAACCCTCCAAATGAGGAGAGAAAAAACCACGGGGCCTAGCCCAGTTCGGGAAATGGATGTTTATTGATGGTTTTTGCCTGTACAAGGTGTGTCACTTCTCGATTTCGCTGACTAACTCTCTCCTTTTTTTTTTTTTTTTTTTACGCGAAGAAGCGCTTCAGGTGTATTATGTTCCAAGCTCATGGCAACGACTTTCCTTCTACGTCTGCCAGCTCATATCCCCCGCCGGCTAAACATTTTGTGACCATGTACGGTCCCTCCCAATTGGCATCTAATTTTCCTGTGTGTTTTAGTGCGTCAGCTCGTCGTAGGACGAGATCACCGATCTGGAATGAACGAGACCGTACCCCTTGATCATATCGAGCTTTGATCAAGTTCTTATTTCGCTCCATGTGTAAATACGCTGCTTCTCGCAGATCAAAAATCTCATATAGGTGTGTTCTCAAGGCATCATCGTTTGTTTTTTCATTAAATGTGGTTATGCGGAGTGTTTCCATCGCTACCTCGACCGGAATAACTGCTTCGGTTCCATAGGTTAGTCGAAATGGTGTCTCACCGGTGGCTGCTTTGGCTGTGCTTCGGTAAGACCAAAGAACTGAAGGCAACTCGTCTACCTAGCTTCCGCCTAGCTCGTCTATCCTCTTCTTCAAGCCATTGACAATGGTCCGGTTTGTGGACTCCACTTGACCATTGGCCTGGGGGTGCGCTACCGCCACAAATTTTTGTGCAATTTTCATTTCTTCGCACCATGCGCGAATTTTCCTGCCGTTGAATTGAGTGCCATTATCCGATACGAGGCTTCGAGGCAGGCCAAACCGACAACAGATATTCTTCCAAATAAAATGCATGACCTCGTCCTCTGATATTTTTGATAGGGCCTCAGCCTCGACCCACTTGGTAAAGTAGTCTACCGCAACAATGCTGAATTTCTTCCTGCCAGTGGTTTGGGGGAATGGTCCTACTAGGTCAATTCCCCATTGGGCAAAGGGGCATGGAGCACTCATGATAATCATTTCTTCCCCCGGTTTATGGATAAGTGGGGCATATTTCTGACATTGTATGCAGTGTTGAACGTATCGATGAGTGTCCTTCTTCATACCGGGCCAATAATATCCAGCCCGATATAATTTCTGTATGAGGGCCCGAGCTCCCCCATGTTCACCACAACCACCTCGATGCACTTCGTCAAGAACATGTTTCGCCTCCTTCTTTCCCAAACACCTCGCGTCTATTGTGGTGAAATTCCTTTTATATAATATTTCGTGCCGGACGTAAAAGTGCCTCGCTTTATATGCCAAACGATGTTGTTCTCTCTTGGTGCCAGTTCGCTCTCCTCTGAAATAATTGAACAAAGGCGTCCTCTAGTCAGGCTCTTCGTCGATCATCATGATCCCCAGTGTTGGGGTAGGGGCAATAAGGATAGTGATTTTTCTTTCAACACAATCGGCGACCGACGACCCAATTTTAGCGAGGAAGTCAGCTCGCTGGTTGTCACTTCTCGGGATCTGATGCACAGTACAAGCTTCGAAAGTTTCTTGTACCGCTCGAGCTTTGTTCACGTATCCCTTCATTCTATCATTTTTCACCTCGTAATCTCCTTCTAACTGGTGTATTACCAGTTGGGAGTCAGAGTTTATTCGCACCACTCGTGCACCAAGTTCTTGAGCGATTTCCATACCTCGGATGAAGGCCTCATACTCCGCCTCATTGTTGGAAATTCGTGGTAATTTAACAGCAAATTCTACCTCTACCCCTGTAGGATCGATAATTATTATCCCTGCCCCCGCTCCTGTCGGTGTGGATGATCCGTCCACGTAGACTTTCCACTTTTTTTCCATAGGTATTCTAGTGGTTTCTCGGATGAAATCCGCCAATGCTTGTCCCTTAACCGAGGTGCGAGGCTGATATTGGATTTCATATTGTCCCAACTCGACAGCCCACTTAACAATTCGTCCTGATGCCGTAGGTTGACCCAGAGTTTGACGGAGTGGTAAACTTCTTCGGATTATCATAGTGTGTGATAAGAAATAAGGTCGAAGTCGTTGCGTAGTGAGGACTAGTGCATACGTTATTTTTTCAACTTCGGAATACTTGATTTCTGAGTTAGTGAGGATCATGCTGATGTAATAGATCGGTCGTTGTTGACCACTTGCCTCTTTGAATAGGACTGAGCTAATTGATTCGTCGCCCACCGATAAGTATACGAACAGAGTTTCACCTTTTTCCGGGGTGCTAAGGATGGGCAAACGAGTTAACGAAATTTTTAGTGCTTCGAATGCGAGTTGACATTCTTCGGTCCATTCGAACTGGGCTACCTTTCTTAAGATTTTGAAGAAGGGCAGACTTTTATCAGCCATTCGCGATATGAAGCGAGCCAAGGCCACCACCTTTCCTGCTAAGGACTGGACTTCTTCGATGGACCGATGAGGGGTCATTCGGAGTACCGCCTCAACTTTATCCTGGTTTACCTTGATACCTTCTCGATTAACTATGTATCCGAGGAATTTCCCGGCCTTTACTGCGAATGCACACTTTGCAAGGTTCAATTTCATCCCGTAAAGGCGGAGGGTGGCAAATGTCTCAGCTAGATCAGCGAGGTGTGTGGAACGTTTCTTGCTCTTGACCAGCATGTCGTCGACGTATACTTCGATATTGCGCCCGAGCTGAGCCCGAAACATCCTATCCATCAATCTCTGATACGTGGCCCCCGCATTTTTCAGACCAAAAGGCATTACCACATAACAGTAGGTGCCTGTGGCCGTGATAAAGCTCACTGCAGGTTGGTCCCTTTCTTCTAACGGGATCTGGTGGTATCCTTGCGAAGCGTCCATCATACTGAGTAGCTCGCATCCGGCGGTGGCGTCTACGAGCTGGTCTATATGGGGCAAGGGATAATCATCCTTCGGGCAGGCCTTGTTTAAATCACGAAAATCAATGCACATCCGCCACTGTCCATTGGCCTTCTGTACCAACACCGCGTTGGACAACCATGTGAGGAATTGGATTTCCCTAATATGCCCAATATCCAGAAGTCGTTGGACCTCTTGCTTGATAATTTCATCCTTCTCGATGCCGAAATGTCGCCGCTTTTGTTTGACAGGTTTGCACTCGGGTCGTAAATTGAGCCTGTGCACAGCGGTGCGAGGTGTGATGCCAGTCAGGTCGCTTGGTTGCCATGCGAAGATATCGACATTGGATCGCAGTAGTGCTACTAGTTCGTCTTGGAAAGAGGGTTCCAAATCTTTGCTTATCCGAGTTTGCTTCGTCGTTCCGGGGACGAGGTCAATTGTCATTAATTCGTCCATGGGTTGTATATGAGCAACCTTATCCTCTGGATCAACTCGAGGGCGCTTCTCGTCCCCTAGATCTTCCTTGACAAAAGTATCACGTCGTCCTTTTTCCGCCATTTTGACCATTTTGACGTAACAGGATCTTGACTGAGTTTGATCGCCTCGGACTTCTCCTACTACTCCGTCGACTGGAAATTTATGTTTTTGGTGTATAGTCGAGGGGATTGCCCGGAAGATGTGCATCATTGGCCGTCCTATCACGATGTTATACGAGGTGGGGGACCCTTCGACAATTACAAAATTGACAGTTTGTGTACGGGTCCGAGGTGGCATCCCCAGGGTGACGGGAATCTTAACTTGTCCGATCGGTGTCAAGGATCCTCCCGTGAACCCAAATATCGGGGTAGTGACGGGGAAGATTGGGAGATCAAGTTCCATTTGCAGGAAGCACTCGTAAGATATGACGTCAACCGAACTTCCCGAATCGACAAAGGCACGGGCTACATCGTATCCTCCGACGTTGATCGTGATAAGGAGGGGATTGCAATGAAAATCATCGAGGTCTACTTTATCTTCGGTCCCAAACGAGATGGTGGGATATTGACGGCGTTTCGGCGTGGAGATTTGACACACTTCATGATTGTTTTTGAGATTACCGAGATGACGCCGCCTGGCCCGATGAGTGTCTCCTCCCGTAGGTCCTCCTGAAATCATCTGGATGAATCCTCGTTTCGGCATCGGTGGTGGAGGCGGCACCCGCGCAGGATTTCCGAATTGAGCTTCGCGTTTTTGTCCTCTGGGAGGGTCTATCTTCACAAAGTCCCCAATCTTGTTGTCTCTGATAAGACTCTCTACCTCATCCTTTAGGTGCCAACAATCGTCCGTCACATGTCCATATTCATTATGAAAGCGACAAAAAGTACCCAGCGCCGGATTCCGGCGAGGTTCTTCTCGAGCGGACCGGGGCCAACGCAGGTCAGCCCTCTTCTCGATTGCACATAGCACATGAGACAAGGGCGCCGTGAGAGGCTGATATGATTGATATCGGGACCCCTTGGCATCTGGGACGGCACCTCGGCCAACCATTGTATCTCTTCGGGGTAGCATGGGCTCCTTGCCCTTCTTTGCTTCGTTGGCTCGCACACTGAATGTCTGGTGGGATTCTTCCACTTTCTGTTGTCGGGCTTCCTCCAGGTTAATGAACCTAGATGCTCTCTCCAGCAGATTATCGAAATCGGGTGAAGGCTCCAGCGCTAGGGCCCGGAAGAACTCATCATCTTTTAGCCCTTGTGAAAGAGCCGCCATAAGCACCTCATCGCTAGTAGTGGGGACTTCTAAAGTGGCCGAAGTAAATCGCTTGATATAGCTCCTAAGACTTTCCTTCTCTTTTTTGACGAATACTGAACAATGACAACGAGGTCTTTTTGCACTTCTTCGAGCTAGCGAATTGATTCATGAAGGCCTTAGCAAACTGTCCGAAGGAGTGTACGCTCCCAGGGGGCAGCAAACCGAACCAGGCTTGAGCCGGCCCAGCTAAAGTGGTGACGAAGGCGCGGCACTTCACTCCTTCCGTGAGCTGGTGGAGTGATGCTGTGTTGTTGAACCGACTCAGATGCTCGGCTGGATCTGTCGTGCCGTTATATTCGAACAGAATTGGTCGGTAATTAGCTGGTATGGGGTCACTATCGAGATGCCTGGCGAAGGGGCTAGATCCTGCGAGATCTCGCGTTGGTCCATTCCGCAAGGCTTTTAACTCATCTATATCGCGCCTCAGACTATCAACCTCCGTTCTGACGCCATGACTGTTGCCTTCTCGATTCTCCGAATAGCTATCGCATTCATCCTCAGCTCGCCCTTCATTCTGGGAGCGCCTGAGGTCTCTCCTAGGCCGGTTATCCTGGGGTAAGGATTGAGTGTAGTTCCGAATGGCCGTGGTGATCATGGTCTCCACCTCGTCTCTGGTGTATGTACGCTCATTGGAGGTTTGAGCCGGGGCCGTGACTGGTTTTCTCGAAGCAGCTTCGCCACTCTGGAACTCGAAAGAGGGGCTACTCGAGACGAAAGGAATCCGACCTTCCTTTTCAGGCATAACTAAGCTACATCCGGACTTGTCCTTTAGAACGGACGACGGATCAGTGGGCGTATCGCGAGCTGCTGCATCTAATTCCTTCTGCAAATTTCGGGCAGTGGTATCTCCTTCTTCCATTGTTCTCTACGTTTATAGCTCAGATCTGGACTTCCAGGGGTAGATCTGATATTTTCCCGGAAGTTGTTTCCAAAATTTCTAGATCTTTCCCACTGACGGCGCCACTTGATTTGGTCCGTAGGGCTTCTTGTCGCGCTCCTTATAGTCTGATCTGGATTCCGGTGAATAGACCTGCAACGCCGGGAAGGTTTCCCGGCGGGAAAGCTCCGACGATCAAGTCAGTATAATATTTTAGAGTATGTTTATGAAAAGTACATAAAAACATGTGTAGAAAATACAATGTCTTCTCCTATTTATAGATGATGAAACCCTGGCCTCCAAGGTTTCCCTTTTTAGGGTTTCTCCCTGCCCTCAAGTCATGTATCTTGGGCCTTTATTGCTCTGGGCTCGCTTTACCTCGTCTTGGTATTGGGCTGGCGAGTTAAGGTATTCTTATATCGTTTTCCGAGGTTGTATGGTCCAACGACCTCTTTTGTAATACCGAGCTAGGTCATTATGGGCTTATCATCATGGGCTTATGTTTACTCGGTCTTGTCAGAGTGGCCCGTATCACTCGCTAACGTCTGTCCCGCCTAAGAATCCCGTCCAGAGCGTCGCCGCTTTAAATCTAAAAATGTGATTGTCGCCTCCACATCATCACCCAAAACCGCCGGCCGGAAGAACGATTGCCGCCCAAAGCACCTCAGCAAACCTATGTTCGCTCAAATCCGGCGCCTCAAAATCACCATTGACTGGAGGACCGCTGCCGCATGTTCTCCCGAAGATACAAAGACGTTTGCTCACAAGCCAAATATTGCCTATTTCTGCTCCTCCTCGCTCCGTCCAGGGTGGCCGGCCGTAGTTACTGGTTACATAAATGGCAGCTCAGTACAAAGCTTGTTACACCTACGAGAAGGGCATGAGAGTTGGTAAAGGGTTGAGCTCCAGCGGCGGTTGGCTACCAAAATATGTCGCCCCCCGGTGGAATGGTACCAGTAAAAAAGGAAGAATAGGATCTTGGTGGGCCTCATGAAGAATCAATCCCCCAATCAACACTGAAATTGCAATTGGGCCCTTGAAATGAAAGGATAATTCCAAATAGATCCTCAAGTTAAGAAAAATATATTTGCAATTATCAAAGAATATGACTTATCAGTTAAGTTCTTCAAGGTGAAGGATTTATCAAATTAAACCCCTAAATTGAGGAAAGGGGTTTCGAAGCAAGAAACTGAAAGGGATGTTGAGTACTTCAAGTCTCGTCTCACAAATTTTCGATATGTTCTTCGTCAAGACTAGAAGTAGGGGCATTTGTAGGCATCGAAATTTTGAGATAAATTATTAATTAATAACAAAAATAAATCGGTTATTAATTAGGTCTCAAATTAAAATCCATAACATATTTGGGCTTTAAAATGTCCGGCCCATGCTACAAATCAAGAAACCCTAGCTTGTGTCTATAAAATAAGGCATTTGATGCATGAAAAAAAGACTCACACAGACACATATTGAGCTCTCAAACTCACGTCTCGAGCCTCCACTTTGAATTCATACTTATTTGAATTTGAGGTGTTTATGTTTATTCGGTTCAAGAAAAAGCTTCTAAGCCCTTGGATCGATTTTAGAATAGGAGTGAAGAAACAAGTGAAGAAACAGGGGAATTCCCGAAGATTGTAATCCGCTTTTGTTTGATTATAAATTATATGTTCCCTATTTTCCTATCTCGTATTTTTGATTATATTTTACAGACTCAAGAGTTTTGCGATTTACATTTATGATTATACTAGAACAAAAAAAAAAGAAAAATATAATATGTATCCCTAAAAGAAAAATAAATTAAGATAAACAAAAGAAATAATATGTGGATTGAAACTCCTATTATATTAATAATTGCACAAACTCTGATTTTGATAAGTAGTAGGGTACAACAAAATAGAACCCTAACAACTGCTAAGAATGTCTCCCTTCTCTCTCCTAATGTGTGTAGAGATTTCTCCTAGTAGGAAGCCTCCCATTTGCATTTTTCCTCTTCTTTCTTCTTCACGGCCCTCCCTCTCTCTTCATTACCCTGCCCATGTTCACTATGGAAAACCAATCACCATAAATGATCTTATTCAACATACCTCTCACCTTGAATGCATTGATGAAATTAATGGACCACAATCACTTTCTATTAATGAGTATATTATGCTCGCCAAATCCTTCAATCTAAACCTATAACTATGGTTGCTTTAAAAAACACTACTCTCAAATATTGGAATCCCAAACACAAGATTTTCACCAACCAAATCTCCCCCAATACCATGGCATTCATCTTTGAAGATGAAACATACCAGTTCAAAGTGATGAACTCTTCTTGGACCTTTCACGAAATATTATCTTTCCACTTTGGCCACCTTCTTTCTCAGAAATCAATTTAGATTCCATTTAATTATGGATTTATGTTTCAAACATTCATGTCTCCTACATGATCAACCCGCAAAAAGCCACCTCCATTGGTAACTCCTTGAGAGAATTCCAGAAAACAGAACTCCACTCTCCTTCCCACAAATGGAAAAAAATCCCCCGTCTAAAAGTAAATATGGACATCACCAAATCCCTCAGATGTCACACTTACTTCAATTGTAATGAACGTGATGATCTTCTCCTCGAAATGAGGTATGAAAGCCTTGTTGAGTTTTGTTATTTCTCTGGAATTCTAGAGCACGAAATTTAATCTTGTTCCGAACTCACTTATTAATAGTAATGTGGAAAATATCATGTGTCGCTATGGTCCTTGGTTGAAATTAGAAAGCACCCTTAACCCAAAACTAAATATTTCCAACAATAAAGTATTCCCAACCAAATTTTACCACATTGTACAATACGACCCTTATTAAAACCCCCACAGTCATTGGAGCAAAGCATGGAAAAACTCTGGTGAAAACTATAGAAAAATAGAAAAATCCTACTTCGAAAACTATTTACATGGCATTTTCTGACTGGCCTGCACAAAATTAAAAAGTTGTCAACCCTTTAGCTGTTGACCCCCTGACCCCCTGCAAAACAAATATTTCGAATCTTTCGAACATGATAACAGTTAATGTAAAGATCCACTTTTAATGCAAATGGCTCTTCTGACATAAAATCCCCAAAACATTGCAATTATTATTGAATTTTAATATTCTCCCAAAGATTTCCACTATTAGCTATACATGGCCATGGGCCGATTCGGGACCGGTTCAAGTTTACTTTTTCATGTACCGGAACCGGCCCGTACAACACACGGTTCGAAGGGCCGGCCTGCCAATTCACTTCGGTTTTGGGCCGGCCCGACAATATATATATATATATATATATATATATATATATATATATATATATATATATATATATATATATATATATATATATATATATATATATATATATATATATATATATATATATATATATATATATATATTATTTTTTGAAATACATGATGGATAAATATATCAAAAGAATTACTTTTAAATTGAAAAAAAGGAAATAAACGAAATGAACTTGAACTTAATTTTAAATTCAAAATTTTAATTTTTTTTATTTTAATGCAATGTTGCCTACGTATCCATTATGGAATAAAAATCCACGTAGTTCTCTTACATTCACTTACCTTCATAGTCGTCACTAGACAGGGGTGTAGAGTAGAAGCATAACTTGCTGAAGTTGAAGTCCCACTTTCGACATACACTTCATCACGATCGTCATCATCGTCAATGCGGAGGTGGTCGTCTCTGTGTCGGAAATTGCTTTTTCCCTAATTATACAAACAGAGTAGTGCTTCTAAATTTTTGGGGTGGAGATTGCTTCTTCATGGATCCAATATATGATCCGCGATAGTAAATGCAACTTCGAATGCAACTGTGGACACGGGGCAAGAGAGAACATCTTTTGCAATCATCGACATAATGGGGAATGTTGAACTCTTTGACTTCCACCAATCTAATATATCAAACTTGGAGAATGTACATGGATCTTCATGATGAGGAAAGTCAAAATGAATGATTAGATATTCGTCAAGTTCCAATCTATGATTGGAACTTGAACCCGTGGACCTCGGGCGCTTTAAGCACTCAAACACTCGATTAACTTGTGAATTATAAGATCCACTAATTTTATTAACATATTCATCAAACTTTGCATGCAAAATACTAGTAGCTTGAATTAACATAAGATCCACATTAGTTTTTACAACGGGAGGAGGAGCGTTAGGGTCTATATCATCGCTAACATTATTTTCCGAAAATAATTGATCGTATACACCCTTAACAACTCACTTAAAAATTCAGTCCTAAATATAGGATCCAAAATGCAACCAACCAAATATATCTCATCAATTTTCTCATAATATTTCAACCATTTTTTTTCATTTCACGCACACTGTTATATAAAACCTTTAGCGGTCGAAAAACCCTCAACAATATTGAACAAATAATAAATAACCAAAGGACATGTTGCATATGAGAAACCTGATAAGACATCACTAACTTTTGAGAAAATTTATAAAAGATTACATATTTAAATGCACGCATTACATTGATTGGTTAAAAAAAAAAATGCAACAGCAGGCACTTGTGTTTTAAAAATGTTGCATAACAAACTTCAATATTCATAAGTTTTGCTTAAAAATTTATAGGTTGAGTTCCAATGGGTAGGAACATCTCGTGAAAACTTAACAGAACATTTGTCATTTCCCCTACAAAATTTATTCCATTGTTTCACAACAGATGCGTGTTGCCAGATAAGAATCTAGTGATCTAAAAGGATAAATCTGATGTTCTAATATTGCTAAACCATCTTGCACAGATAGATTCAAAACATGACAGATGCTTCTAACATGGAAAAACCTTCCCCAAAAAATTGGCATGCATTTCTCTCGGAGTATGGAGATACTAGCCGTATTGGCACTTGCGTTATCAAATGAAACAGAAAAAACTCTTTTCGTAAGAAAATAGTCATCTAAAACATTTGAAAGCGTGTATGCAATTTGTACGGCAGTATGACCAGTATTCGTATTCATAACAGGAAAACCAACAATTTTGTTCTCAAGTTTCGATGCACTATTAACCCAATGACAAATGACACCAATCAAAATCATTATGACGCCAATTGTCACTCCATATATCAAAACAAATAAACACTTTATTGTTCATGGTCAACAATTTCTCCCTTCAAATATTTTTCTCTCGTTCAAAAATATTTCTTGTGGTGCGTGTAGTGGTTGATTTAGGTTGACGAGTGCAATTGAGACCATACATCCCTTTAAATTCATTAATCAGTCATTATCGGCAAAACCAAATAAAAGGTGACCCATAGAAATAACCATAGCCCACCCTTGTCTATCGTTTTGTTTTGAATATTTAAATAAAGAAGAGTCGTTACCTCCCTATGAAGATTCGGTTTGCAATTGAGTTTGACTTTTATCGTTGCCGAGAACTTGAGGATGATTATTCCTCAAGTGTCGCAAATAATATCCATATCCATCTCTTTTTTTTAAGGCGTTTTTAGAATAGAAAAATTAAAAATAAATATTAATAATTAAATCTTAGGGATAATGTGCTAAGTGTTAGAGAGAAGACCAACAAGCCAACTTGTGGTTGTGGTCTTTCCATTTATTATTGAATAAACAAACATTTTTCGTATTAATGATAAAACACCTTGGCATTCTATATCTTTGTCCCTTTGTCACAAGCATAGATATAGTCCTTACAGTTATTACAAGTACTAATAATTGATCGTTAGGATTGTGAGATATTTACTTTACTATTATAACTGTTAAACATGTTCCTAGTCGAAGGGTTATGCCACCAATGAGGATATCGGCATTTCCCATTAAGAGACTAGCACTTAGTGTATGTGTACTGCATCTCATTAGTAAACGATATTGTGATATCATCATGCATAAGTGGGTGAAAGTAAGTTGATGAGTTCACTGAACTCCCTCACCCTAGAAATCTCTAAGTGGTTCTCAATAATCGAGATGAGATATCTATGGTATAGTTGTACACCATTAGTCCTTATGACCTAGACATCACCATGACTTCACTAGAGGACCAGCTGTATTGTGACCTGTCCCTGAGTTCCAGAGAGGACCACCCCAAGGGCCAGTGTTCGTGCAGTCCGAAATCTAAGGGGAGGTCTGTGCATTGTAGTCGGGGATTCGATCGCTAGAATAGTCTTCGATGTCATGTGTGTTCTCATAGTTTGTAATCTCTAAGTTTCTGGCCAGAGTTGAGTAAGTGATGATTATCGAATTCGATTCTCTAAGTCATGCACGTAACGATTACAACACTTAGAACGACCGCACAGTCATTGAACTACTAAGAAGGTATCGATAAACCAATGTCTCTAGTTCAATCGAGACATATGAATCAAAGGGATCGTACTGTACGCTAACTATATCAAAAGGTTCTTGCAGGCACTTCATTTGTATCTAGGGAATCATGACGCGTAGTTGCTAGACGCCAATCTTGATTCGTTGGGTGATTAAGGTGAGACGAGCTTCATCTTAATCGTAACTCTAAGGGACGAGTTTTGACCACAAATGGTTGTGGGCCCAAGGCTAGCTTACACCTGAACCATCGAGGGTCACACTACTCGTGCACATGAGATCATTGAATAAACGGTCAAAGATAAAAATGTTTTATCTTTGCATGATTGAAAGTCAACATGTTTGAGTCCAACATTCGTAATTTGGAATTATTAATGAGAATAAGAAAAGGAAAAGAATAGGCGAACATCTTAGTGAACTTTCTAAATCGGGAAGTTTCTAAATTTAGAAAGTACACTGAATTAGGGTTTCCACTTTTAGAAAGTTGAAAATCGAGAATTGGCACTCGTAATGACGAGGACATCATAATGATTCCGAAAATGTAATCGTTACAATTGTCTGATCATTGAATTCCGAGAAACGAGCGAGTAAAGAACTAATGAACTTAAGTTGTTGGGCCCGGTCCAACTTAAGCTCGTTAGGGGTTTTATGCAAGACACTCTAAATACTTGATTTATAGGTCTTGCAAACAATACAACCCTAATACGAAACCCTAGCCGCTCACCTCTCTCTCTCGGCCAATCTCTCCCGCGGCCACCACCGCCGTCGTCGCCGTCAACTCGCCGGAATCGGCCACCCCTTGGCCGATCGTCTTGGTAGTTCTTTTCTCTTTTCATTTCTTCCGTTTTATTCTAACTATTTCATGTCTAGTGCCACGTTTTAGTAGATCGAAGTATACGAGGTGAAATCTGAGAGGAGGAAGATCGAAGAATCGAAGAATCGAGGAGTAGCCATCGAGCCAACGATACACGCGCTCCCATGCGCCGCCCGAAGACAGCGTGTGATCCTCACGCACCACCGTTGCTCAAGCCGTCGCCGCTCCCGGATTGCACGGATTGGTTTCTGAGGCATTCTTGCTTCGTTTCGTGCGCCTATCTCACGCTTGAAGAGGTAAAGTTTCGAATCCGTAGTTATTCGATATTGATTTAATTTAGATTAAATATGTATGTTCGTATCGTAAGTATATTGTATGAATTTATATGTATTATGTGATTACATGAAATTCGTAATTTACTGCGAGCAGGATTAATTGATTTAATGCGAGCATGCTAGTTGATTTAATGTTGATCAACTAATTCGCATGTATGTTGTTTTTAATTTCGCTCGAAGCGCAAAGGTACGCAATTAATTGTTTACAATTATTGGGCATGTGATTATGTGATTTAAATTCGTTTAATTCGCATAAATTTTTTTTCCAATGCATACACGTGTCCGATTCCCAACACTAAGAGCCCCTCAAATCAAACCTAATTTGAACTAAATGACAACCTTAAATTTAATCTTTTAATTAAATCCCCACTTTCAAATAATATATGAGCCACATTCTTTATTTTGTTTTAATCCCTAGTTTTCCCTTGTACCCTAAATATAACATCTATATTCACGTTTCTTCAACTTATCAGATCTATTTCTCCTCTTTTGTTTTCTCTCTGCTTCTCTCTCGTTCTCTCCCTCTCCCTCTCGTTTCCCCCCTCTCTCTCTATCTATATCTCTCCACATCTCTCTCGCCCCTCAGTTATGGTTGGGCTGGTGACGGCGGCTATGGCAGTGGCTATGGTCGGTGGCTCTGGTCGTAGAGAATAACAGATCTGCGAATTCCGGCAGCGACAGCTTATCCCGAAGTGACGGTGACTATGGCGTACATCCCTATTATCATCCAAAAGTGGCGGTAGAGGGAGGAGATGACGGTGGTGATCGTGGTTATGGAGGGGATGGTTATGGTGGTAGCTGGCCATTGGAGATGGTGGTGTGATGTTATATTAACGGTGGGAGGCGGTTGCATCAACCTAGGATTTTTTTACGGTGATAGGGTTTTAGTGGGCCGCTAGAATTTGGTGGACAGGAGTTGGCGGCATCTGTGACTTTGTTGGCTACTAGGATTTTGGCGACGTTTGAAAGTTGTTTTTCTGGTAGGGTTTGGAATAGTACGCCGTTGTAAACCATAGTACACCCTAGATATCATAGTACCAGATAGTATACCATAGACTACAATAAGATAAATGCAATTTGAATATTCCTTAATGCAAATTTCGAATTTGTGAGTGGATGGGCAATTTGGGAAGAAATTTTATATATGATGTGTAGCAAATGTTTAGAGTAACTTGTCTTTTAGTTCTAATAAGTTTTGTTATTAGAGACCTATATGTTAAGGCCCCTAAAGATTAAGATCCATAACCTTGGAATAATTGCATTGAGCTCAATAAATCCCGTCCATCTTTTCAATTTTTTTTTATCATGAAACATCCAAATGTCGGCTTTAGGATGATCACTATCACCACCGTGACCGCCGCCTTCGGTGGTTGATGGTTGAGAAGGGTGCTTAGACCTATAGGCCCTAGCTCTGGGAAGTGGACCCCTGGATGGTTGTGGCGGTGGCATTTCCTCCCGCTCATCGTAATCGTCGTCGTGTATGCTGGTGTAGTTGCCCAACTCGGGAATGATCTGTCTATCTTCAACTCTCCCACTGAAATAATCACGTTTTCATCTCCAATTCCCCATTCTGCGAATGAAGACATGCTTGATCTAAGTCATGCATTCTTTATTACCAAAGTTTGAGATTAGAGCATGTCATAATATTTTCTTTATTAATAGGAAAACAAACGGTGATTCTGCATTCCACAAAAATAGGAAAAAACACTTTTATCATCGAAAAAATCTCATATCATCGGATGAGTCTTGAACACATGCTGGTTATTGACTCATTCTCAACCCAAAACTCTAATGCCCCGAAGGGGCAAGGGAATAATCCATCATGAAAGTTATCTCTTGGAACTACCAAGGGCTTGGAAAGCCCAAGACAGTTCGTGCTCTCAGACATCTCTTGAGAGAAACAAAACCTGAACACCTTTTTATTTGTAAAATCAAAATTGTAGTTACTTCCTTTATTTATAATGCCATTGTCTACCCTTTCCTTCATTTCCTCTCTTAGTTTCTCATGTTGGCCTCCTCTCTGGGGCCTTCTTCTTGCTTGAAATTCTTACCTCTCTGTTCAAGTCACTGCTCAAAATAATACTCTCATTAATGCCCTTGTGGTAAGGCTTTTGCTTCCTCTTGACATCGCTCACTCGCTTCATACCTCAACAATCTTGGCCTTATTGACTAGGGATTCGATGGCTATTTCTTCACCTGGAGCAACAAAAGACACGATCCAACAAATATGTAACAAATTTTGGACTGCGAAGTTACTAATTCACACCGACAGGCTCTTTTTTTCCATGCAAGTATTCTGCATCCCCCAGCCATAGCCTCTGACCACTTAAGAATATCATCAAGACTTTTATTAGAGAAAAATATTCTTGAGTAGCTCTGCATCAAACCTAGATTGGAGTTTCTTCTGGATCAGGACTTTTATTAGAGGAAAATTCATTATCAACTTTTTGAAAAGCCACTAATTTTGCTCTCACAAAAGCTATCCTTAATTCCTTTAGAATTGGTCGTCTCCTCAAAACTTTGAATCATACTTTCATTCCTCTCGATTCAAAAAGATCTAATGATTCAAAAATTGACCACTTCATACCAATTATGCAATGTGACCTACAAAATTATTTCTAACATTCGTGTTGATAGGCTTAAATCTCATCTGAAGAAGCTTATCTCTTCCTCTTAATTGGCTTTCATTAGTGGTAGGAACATTCATGACAACTACATTGTCTTTCAGCAAATACTGAACTATCTCCGTAACAACAACCTAAAAAAAAGGGAAGAAAACGTCTATCAAAGTGGATTTTGCCAAAGCATTTGATAGAGTTGAATGAACTCTTATTTAATGTATTCTTGCTAACATGGGATTTTGAAGAAAGTTTTCTTTGTGGATAATGGAATGCGTTACTTCTCCAAGTTTTTATTTCCTTATCATTGGAGCTCCTTATGGTTATCTTGTGCCTTCAAGAAGAATTAGACAGTGATATCCTCTTTCGCCGTTCTTTTTTGCTATTGTTATGGAACTTCTATCTAAATTTATTTCCCATGAAGAAAGTCTCTCACACTTTAAAGGAATTAAGATTTCCAGAACAAGCTCTTCTATCTGTCATTTATTATTTGTTGATGATCTTCTTATTTTATGCAGAGCTACTCAATAATATATTTGAGTGTCAAGAATATCTTGGGTAACTTTTCTCTTTGTTCAAGCCAAAATCTAAACAATTCAAAACCCATAATCCATTTTAGTGGAAACATTTTCCATCTCCTTATAAAGTCGTTCATTTTCAGCACCCTTGACTTTACTAGCACCCTTCGCTTTACTGAATGCAACCATAAGATCAGTCACCTTGGTCTTTCAGTTTCTTTTTCGTAACCTAAATTCAAAGCTTTCAAACCTTGTCTGACAAGCTCAATATGCTAAGCTTTGTGGCCGGAGAGCCAAAAATCTCTCCCACTATGCATGGGAGATTTGTTCTCGTCAAATATGTTGCTCAATCAATCCCTTCTTATGCTATGTCTATTACCCTTCCCCTTAAATCAATTTGCCTCAAGATAGATGCTACCATAAGGTAATTTTGGTGGGTCAAAACTTAATAGGCAATGCCATGGTGTTAAAAATTTAGAATTGCATTTGTCTGCCCAAAGAATTAGGTGGTTGGGTTTTAGGAGAATGAAAGATATTAACTGTGCTCTTTTTTCCATGCTTTCTTGGAAAATTGCTTCTGCAAATGATTCTTTGTGGGTCAATCTTCACATAAATAAATATCTCAAATCCCAAAACTTCCTCTACCCTGACTCCTATAATCCCACTTCTTCATGATTTTGGATAGATATTGTAAATCTAAGTCCTTCATTCTCAAATGAGTCTGTTATTCCATTTTTATCCTAGAATATCCTCATCTGGTCAGATCCTTGGTTCCCCATCATCCCCCGTTTCATCCATCCTCTTTCCCCATACCCTCACCAGATTCTCCTTGTTAAGGAGCTTGTCTCTGATTGGAGCAACTCTTGGAATTTAAATTTTTTTGATTATCTCTTCTCTTTTGAGACTGTTAACGAAATTCTTAACCAAATCTCCCTTAATTTTAAGCCCACATCATATTATGGCAGGGTAACGTTTCACAATTTAATGAATCTTCCACTTATTTGATGGGCTGGCTAAGAGTTTATTTATGGTTAGATCTTCACAACTTATCAACGGATATAACCCTTTTGGTAAAAATAGTTTATTGTTCTGGGCATGGATGTCTTATTTGGACATCTTGTTTGGGCTACCAGATTTATGTTCTTAATATCCTGCCTTGGATATTGGTAGGAATTAATTGAAACTTTAGCTGGGCTCATGAACGTACACCTTTAGTCAATTTGATTCGATGGAGAGATAAACCTGTGGCCTTTTCCGCTGTGCAAGCAAGGTTGGTTGGATTAGCCAGTTTTCTGTAGGTTATATACTCACCAAAACTCTTTTTCTGAATTCTCTCCAAGTCAGAGAATTTCTCCCCTAAGAGCGCTTACATCACGTCTCAATCCAACTATTTCTCATATGCTTCATCTATCTATTTTTTCAACTGGAAACTTCTTTGGAACTCATCCAATCATAATAGGCACAAAACGCTCTTTTGGTGCTTCGTTAATGATCTCATTCCTACTTGTTCTTGACTCAATAATTTTTTCCATCTTCCAACCTTATGTGTTAGTTATGTTATACCAATGATGATAACGTCGACCATTTATTCATCAACTATCCCTTCTCTCAACAAATTTTGTTAATTTCAAAATAAACAAAATTCTTTCTTCTTTTCACAATTATTCGGTCAAAAATTGGATCGTCCTCCTTCTTCATTCAAAGTCAACACTTTTCCCCAATCATTCTGCTAGGAAAGAGTTTTTTGTTTAGGTTGCTGTTATTTTTTTTTTAGTTTGGATGAATGGAAATAAAATTTCTCATAATCCCCCCTCATTGTCATTGCATGCTCTTTCGAACAAAATCATCACTTGTTTCTCTGACCACTATAAAAGTACAAGTGTTTCATGAATAAAAATTGGGGCATTACTCAATCAAGGTTAGTGCAAACTGGATGGACAAAAGTTAACTCACATCCCTCATTTCATATTGGCTCTTCTTCGTTTGGCCCTATTTTGAAAATAACAATGACTTTTTCATTTTTGCCTACTCAAATTCTAGACCTTGCATTAATGCCACGATGGCTGAATTAATTAACCTAAGGGATGCATGTCAACTCCTTGCTCATACAAAAATGCACGAAGCCATCATTGATACTGACTACCTAAATGCTATCCCGTTCATCAATAGCTGCTCATTATTGGCCTCTTGGAATGTTCGTGTCACCATCGAAGAGATTAGAAAGTTTTGGGCTCTTTAGCCAAAATGACGCTTCAAATATTATCCCCGTAATTCAAATTTTGCGGTCCACAAACATGCGAAATGGGCATCCTTTTCAAATTGGACCGACTTTACTCCTCTTACTTCACTGCCATCTAGTTGCTTTAGTGATGGTGGTTATCCTTTATTTGATTCCTGTAATTTTGTTTTCATGTAATTTCTCTTCGCTTTGTTTCCTGATGTTCTTGTCCTCTTGTTGTGTACTGTCTGGACTCTCCTTTATATAAGATTTTTTTTTTATTAAAAAAAACAAAACAAAATAAAAAGAATAATATATCATATTATTAATATTTAAATTTCAAGTGTTGATATTTTGACTACATAGACCATAACATACTACTACATGTAAAAACGACTTAATTGTTTCAGAAAATATTATATAGTGAAACATGAAAAAATGAAAATTATTTCAACTATCGCAATAAAACAAGAAAAAAAAATTAATGTGAGCATGGATGAACTAATATATAGAAGTATTTTAATTATTATGTTATGGTTGTATATTCTTGTTGATATTAATTTATAAAATAATTTTATTTCATCAATCATATTCAAATTGATATATAATTAGAACTTAATGATATTATTTGCACTTATTTGATTTGATTTTTTATTTTTAGGGGAATTGCAAAAAAGGCCACCTAATTAAAAGAGAGACATACATCCAACGTTTTTTTTTCTTCTCTTGCATATAGAGTAATCCAAACTTATTTGTTAATAATGTAAACTCTTTGGTGTGTACCAAAATAACTCCTAACTCCTTGAAACCCCAATTCACCTCCAATTTCATGATTTAAATCATAATTTAGTCATCAACTTATAAGCTTTACCAAACACCCTCTAAGGGAGCTCTAGAAGGTAATAAAGATTAAACTTGTGACACAGATACTTAAACTGATACTAATAATAATACGTATATTAATACTACTACGGATATTAATATTAATATTATTATTAATACTGATACTAATACTAATAGTGATATTAATACTAATACATGAACTAATAATGATAGTAGTACTAGTACTAATACTAATACTAATACTAATACTAATACAAATACTAATAATAATACTAATACTAATACTAATAATACAATTATTACTTCTACTACTATTAATACTAATACTGATATTGATACTAATACTAATACTGAAACTGATATTAATCGTGATACATACACAAATACTGATAATTTTAGTGTTACTAATATTGATACTAATATTGATACTGTTATTTATGCGGGTACTGATACTAATAATGATATCGTTATATATATATATATATATATATATATATATATATATATATATATATATATATATATATATATATATATATATATATATATATATATATATATATATATATATATATATATATATATATATATATATATATATATATGATGACATTGTTAGAATGTAGATGAGATTCTAGTTAAAGAACGAAAAAATTGAAGAAGAATTCTATTGGTTTTAATATTCCCATATTGAAATCTGGATTTGTTGTGTCAACCGAAACACACTGACGTGTGATTTGTGAAAGGGAAAGAGATTTCATTTATATATTGATTTTTTTCTTATTTGTCATAAATTGAGAATTATTTATTATATGGAGTCTTTTATTAGGAATAAAAATCAAGGAGTGCTCTTACGGGCCTTCTTATATGTTCTCATTAATTAGTATTTTATTAATTGTGGAAATTAGATTAGATAAGGAATAAATATTTAGTTTTCTATATTATATGAAATTCCTTTTCCTTCCTGACCTTGATTCTTTAACCTAATTGTTTTTCTTGTACAGGAAGTCACAACCTACATATAAAAGAGAGCATATGACGTCTCACATGTGTGTGCCTTTTTGAGAGAAAAAAGATTTCTCTTTTCTTTGTTTCTCATACGTGACTTTTTATCGAGAGAATTTTTTCTGAGAAAATATTTTTTTCTCTCGTTTTTATTGCTCCATCGTGATGCGTGATTTTCATAGAAAATATATCAGCTTCAAGGCTTTATGGTGAAGACACTAAGATTCAAGGATTATCACAAGTTTGCTTCTACTATACAAAAATATGATCAGTTCTTCGGAAGAGGGGCTTAAACAGATCTCGGGAGGAGATCGATGCGGCGACTGAAGGGATTCAACGTTGAAGGGAGTTCAACCGAGTTACTAATTTTGAGTATTGCACAAGAACGGCGTCAAGAAAAAGAGGGAGTCTTTAATTTATTGTTTAAGTCCTAATATTGTGCTTCTAAAACTAAAATAGTGAATATTCATTTTGCAGATCCTCGTGGATGTAGGGTACAATTGTATCCGAACCACATTAAATCCGAGTCTCATTTATTTTTATTTTTACAAACTATTTCACGATCTATTGCAACACTTCATGCAACAGTAACAAAAAACTGAATCTGACACAAATAATTTATATTTGCACGAAATAAAATTCTAACAATTCGCATCAAGATCATGTCACTAGATATATGTACTGAGATTCTGGAATTTAATTAATTAATTTTTTTTGTTACAAGCAGATATGCTTCATCGTGAAGGGTCGTCTACAGTACGACCACCTCTCTTGGATGGATCAAATTACTCTTACTGAAAATCGAAGATGAAGATGTTCATCAAGTCCGTTTATGAATGATGGCTAAAAAAACAGATGGTATGCAGACGATAAAACCAGAAGAAACATGGACTAATGAAGAGATATTACTTGCGAGTTACAACTCAAGGGCGATAAACTCAATTTTCAGTGGCGTTGGTGACAATCAGTTCAAACTGATTTCATCGTGTGAATTAGCAAAAAAGGCATGGGAGATACTACAAGTGACGTATGAAGGCACATCAACTGTTAAAACATCTAAGTTGCAGATGCTAGCTACAAGATTTGAGAGTCTTCATATGGAGGAGGACGAGAAGATTGTTGATTTTCACGTTAAACTGTGTGATATTTCAATGAATCTTATGCACTAGGTGAACAATACTCCGAAACAAAGTTGGTAAGAAAGGCACTACATTCATTACCAGAAAGATTCGCTTACAGAGTTGCAGCAATCGAAGAAGTAAGGGATATCAATACGCTAAAGCTAGATGAACTCATGGGTAAACTGCAAACCCAAGAAATGAATTTTAGAGCAAATATTCGAGAAAAGAAAAAGGTGAAGAATGTGGCATTCCATGCTGAAGCTTCCCATGGCATCTCACAAGGCCAAACATTTCATGAGTATGACATTAATGTTGAAGATTCCTTAGCAATTATGTCAAATAACCTCGAAAGGCTGCGTCAAAATTTTGAAAATAGAGGAAGTCCCTCTCAATCAAGTAAGTTTGTTAACCCTAAAAAAAATTAAAAAGTTTTCTAATAATGGTTATTGTGATGATGCAAAGTCTAGGAGAATACAATGTCGAGATTGTGGGGGTTTTGGACATATTAAGGTCGAGTGTACGAACACATTGAAGAAAAACAGGATGTCACTCACCACTGTTTGGAGTGATAAAGAGGACAGTGATGAGGATGAGAACAACAAAGACAACCAAACCACTAACTTTGTAGCATTCAGTGGTACTACTTCGATGAGCAGAGCCGAGGGAACTATTGCAACAGTTTGTCCAACAGAACTCAGGTATGATGGATTATCTTCAGATAAGAACAATAGTCTGACTTCACCATTTAACTTTGCAGGTGACTCGAGAGCACTAGTGATGATGAAGAGCCAACCCTGTAAGAGATTAAGAATACATATGAAAAAAATGTACCAGAAGTGGCTTGAATTATCTGAGATAAATAAGTGCCTTGAAAAGAATAAGCATTTTCTCATAGAAGAAAACAAGGTGTTGAAGGTAAAAATTTCTACTCTTGAGAAAATGGCTATTGAAGTAGATAAAGAAACACGTAGTTTGGAGGCAAAGTTTACTCAGACTCAAGATGCTATTTATAAGTTTAATACCAGTAGAGTAACCTTGAATGAAATTTTGAACAAAAATCAGCCAAACTATGGTCGTCTAGGTATAGGGGGTAATCAGCTATCTACTGATGCATCGCAACAGAAAGAAAATCCTAAGAGAAAAATCAATTTTGTTAAACAATCCAGTATTTCACACACTGTTGCGACAGTTGCACCAACACAGTCGTCTCAAAGAAAGAGTTTTGTCCCTATTTGTCAGTTTTGTCATGTTTTTGGTCATATACGACCCGGGTGTTTTAAGTACTTTAAGATTGTAAAAAGAATAATGGTCCACTCACCACTTTCTGCTAAAATTGATCACACTATTGTGTTGACTCAAAAACCTAAGATAAAGTTTGATTTAGTGAATAAAACTCAACAAAAAATCTGGGTAAAGAAATCTGATCTTAACTGTTTATCTGCCATTACTTCTTTAAAATCATGCGATGATAGTATTAAGTGTTCCAACAGTTTTGTTGACAAAATTGGATTGGGTAATAAGAAATTTGGTCTTCTGAATTTTGATAATATGTGTGCGAAAAATAATGCGATGAATCCAATTCAACATTCGAGAACTAAGCTTACTGATATTTGTCATTGTTTCATAAGGGAAGGGGCTTGGTTGAAAAGAGGGTTATTTCAATTGATTATGTTGCAACAGAGAATGAATTGACTGATGCTTTTGCAAGAACACTTGATGCACAAAGATTTGATTCCTTGCAAAATCGCTGGGAATTTATGTTGTTTAATCTGATGCAATTGCATGAACTGTTGTAACAGTCTGTGTGTATGGACTTGCAACTTTTAGTGGTAGGACACTTCATATGTTTTTGCATCTCATATAGGACCTGCATTAAGCATAGGGCGTATGATTGAGACAAATGTGAATTTGATACTTCGTGTACTTCTAAACTTTGTGGGCGTAGAACTTCACCAATTCCCAAAATGATTACTTAAAAGGCTCCAACTTATTTATTTCTCCGAATAATCTTGTCATGGTTGGATGTTTTTAGAGGGAAAAGCTACCTCTTTTAGTGAGAGTGAAAGATACCATTGGATTGATATATATATATATATATATATATATATATATATATATATATATATATATATATATATATATATATATATATATATATATGGTCAGTGGTTAGTTCGAAGCCTAGTTGAGTCGAGTAAGTAAACCTGTCACTTGGCCGAAAGCTCGTTACAAGGCTCAATTAGAAAGCCCAGGGGACTACACATTGCACGAACAATGGAATTTATCTACATACACATCAATTTACTTCAATTCGGTCAGTGATTAGTTCAAAACCATTTTGAGGGAGTCAGTAAGTCACTTGGCTGACAGCTCGCTACAAGGCTCAATTAGAAAGCCCAGGGGACTCACATTGCATGGCCAATATAAATACTATATATTTGGTCAGTGAATAGTTCGAAGCCTATTTGAGTCGAGCCAGTATACCATTTGACCAAACACTCATTACAATGCTCAATTAGAAAGCCCAAGGGACTACACATTGCACGTCCACTGTAATCTCGTTTCTATAATTGCTCTGTTATTCATGGGAAACAACTACAACTGGGAGTGTGTGTACGCTACCAAATAACAACATCTTTGTGTTTGATTTGGGATTATTAAGTTTATTGGTTGCACTGGCAGTCGGATTTTCGGGGATTGCACTTATCGTTAATGTGAAGATAAATCCCATACGTTTTGGTTGTCCATGTAGTATTATCTTTACTTATGTCTCTTCACTCACGTTTATTTTCTCACTCACGTTTATTTCCTGTCTTGCATTAAGCATTATTCCAAAAAAAGAAAAAAAAAAAGATAAATGGAAAAATAGGGCTTTTTAATTTTTTTTTCGGTTAAATTTGAATTTTGTTGCAACCAGATCTATTGACCTTACTCCTCACATTTCAACATTTCGTATGAAGTTTGGCAAAGTCAATAGTCTTTGTTATTTAATGTTGGATTTGATATCACTATCCTTTGATTTTCGCATTACAATTGTCGAGTGGTATTGAGTTTGTGAGTTTGTGATTTGTTTTTGTATGGTGATTCTTCTCACTTGCTTTCAAGATTATCCCATTGCATGATCTTTTTATGAAGTGTTTGAACAGATTGTTCGACATATCGAGATCATTAGTCCATGTTGATTTATCCATGCATGGTGATTGCCCAGAAAGGGGGAGAAAAGAACAGTAAAGATGGCATGAACACAGGGGGAGTTCAGACGACTGTGGCTACAGTGCATCAGACAGTTGCTGGAACTGTGCATGAATACAGGGGGAGTTCAGAAAACTATTACTACGGTTCATCAGACTGTTGCTGAAACAATGCAGGATTACAGGGGGAGTTCAGACAACTGTTGAGACAGTTCATTGTTGGAATAGTGTAGAAATATAGGACACATTCATCCAGTTGATGAGAATTGTGAAGCAGTTGATTGTGCTACTGCATATCTTTTTGTTTACTATTTTTTTGAAAAAAAAATAAACTTTCTGCTTTTCTAGGTTAATTTTGCTAAGAGCTTAAAAGGGAAAGAGATTTATTTTATATATTGATTTTTTTTCTTATTTGTCACTAATTGAGAATTATTTATTATTGTCTTTTATTAGGGATAAAAATCAAGGAGTGCTCTTACGTATCTTCTTATATTTTCCTATTAGTTAATATTTTATTAATTGTGAAAATTCGATAAAATAAGGAATAAATATTTAGTTTTCTATATTGTATAAAATTCCTTTTCCTTCGTGATCATGTCTCTTTAATCTAATTGTTTTTGTTGTACATGAAGTCACAACCTATATATAAAAGAGAGCATATGGCGTCTCATCTGTGTGCCTTTTTGAAAGAAAAAGATTTATCTTTTCTTTGTTGCTCATACGTGACTTTTTATCGAGATAATTTTTTCTGAGAAAATATTTTATCTCTCGTTTTTATTACTCCATCGTGATATGTGATTTTCATAGAAAATATATCAGCTTCAAGTCTTTGTGGTGAAGACACCACGATTCTAGGATTATCACAGGTTTGCTTCTTTTATACAAAAAGAAGATCGGTTCTTCGGGAGAGGGGCTTAAACAAATCTCGGGAGGAGATCGATCCGCCGACTGAAGGGATTCGACGTTGAAGGGAGTTCAACCGAGCGGAAAGGAGGCTGGCATAATCGGAGCTACTAGTTTTGAGTATTGCAGAAGAACGGCGTCAAGATAAAGATGGAGTCTTTAATTTATTGTTTAAATCCTAATATTGTTCTTGTAAAACTAAAATGGTGAATATTCGTTTTTGCAGATCCTCGTGGATGTAGGGTACAATTGTATCCGAATCACATTAAATTTGATTCTCGTTTATTTCTGTTTTTACAAATTGTTTCACGGACTGTTGCAACATTTCCGCAACAGTAACGAAAAACAGAATCTGACACAAGTAATTTGTATTTGCACGAAATAAAATTCTAACATATATTGATACTAATATTGATACTTATATGGATATTAATACTACTGAGACTGAGAGTTACACTGATACTAATACTACTATTTATATTGATACTGATACTGATAATTGATGTTGATACCGACATTGATATTGACACTGATATTGTTATTGATAATGATATTGATATTGATACTAATACTGATATTGATACTGATACTAATACCGATACTGATATTATACTAATAATGATATCGGTATTGCTATAGATACTGATATCGATACCAATGCCGATACAAATACCAATATTGATATCAATAATTATACTGATACAAATACTAATACTAATACTAATATTAATACTAATACTAAAACTAATACTAATACTAATACTAATACTAATACTAATACTAATACTATTACTAATACTAATACTAATACTAATACTAATACTAATACTAATATTGATACCAGTCATATTAATACCAATACTAATACTGTTATCGTTACTAATATCAATACTAATACAAATATTGATACCAGCCATATTAATACCAATACTAATACTAATAATAATGCCAATACTAATACTGTTATCGTTACTAATATCAATACTAATACAAATATTAATATCAATACAAAAATAAAGATATGTTACATCACGTATGTGTATATATATATATATATATATATATATATATATATATATATATATATATATATATATATATATATATATATATATATATATATATATATAATGCTCTTCATATATTTATGCAAACTCACTATTTGCCTATCGTTAAAGTTGTTTATATCCACGCACTTCTTCAGTTGTTTATGCAATCTCTTATTGGTGGAATACTTTTCGCAAAATTTTCTTCTCCCTTTCTTTCCCCCTGAGGTCTCAGCCTTTTGTTTCATTTTCATTTTGTTTCATTTGCATTATTGCGACACTTTTTTTTTCTTTTACTTAAACCATAAAACTTTCTTACTCATTAGTTTCTACCATTTTCCCATAGATATCTTAATAATCATTAGTTAACTATAAAAATATTCGACTACGGTTGTATAATTTATATTCATGTAGATTGCTTAATTGTCATATTCATTTGCTATTTGTTGTATTTATGCGTTTATTTAGTATTCATCTTTATTATGGTATCATCCAAGTTCATCAACAAAGTTATGTACGGTAGATTACTATGTACCGATCATACTGTACTGAAACTAACGGTATACCAAATAACGGTATGCCGCAATTGTTGGTACGGTAACAATATAGATTTTTTCAATACCGCAAGATACGGTAGGTACGCGGTATTAAACAAAATATTCGACAATCATACCGAAATCACCCCTACTAATACCTATACCGATACTAATACTTATATTCGAAACGAATACCGATACGAATACCTATACTGATACAGCTAATGATATTCATGATGGCAATGATACTATATTAGTGAATGACACTAACGCTGATATTAACACTGATACTGATATTGATACTAATAATAATACTTATACTAATATTAATAACAATACTGATACGAATATTAATACTGATACTAGTATAAATATCGATAGAAAAATTAATACATATATTAATAATGATATTAATGCAATTACTTATACTAGTATTAACACTAATACTGATACTACAACTAACACTACTACTACTGATACTAATATTGATACTGATACTAACTAATACTAATACTAATACTCATATTGATACTGATATCGGTGCATGTACTTGTACTGGTATTGGTAGTGGTACTCATACTCATACTCCTACTCATACTCATACCATTACTCTTACCAATATCAATACCAGCAACAATATCAATACTAATACCAACACCAATGCTAATACCAATGCCGATGTCATTGCCAACACAATTGCCAACACCAATGCCAATGTTAATGTCAATGCCAATATCAATACTAATGTCAATGCCAATACTAGTGCCAATGCTAATAGTAATGCCAATGCGAATAGTAATGCCCATGCTAATACTCATGTTAATATGAATGCCAATACTAATACTAATGTTAATACCAATACCAATATTAATATCAATGTCAATACTTATACCAAAATCAATACTAATACCAATACCAATACTAATGTCAATAGAAATACTAATGACAATACTAATATCAATACTAATCTCAATACTAATACTAATGCCAATGCAAATTCTAATGTCAATGCCTATACCAATGTTAATCCCAATACCAATACTAATATCAATGCCAATACCAATGGCAATACGAATACTAATGCCAATGCTAATACTAATGCCAATGCTAATGCTAATGTCAATGTCAATGCCAATGTTAATGACAATGCCAATACTAATGTTAATGTCAATGCTAGTGTTAATGCCACTGTTAATGCTAATACTAATACTAGTGCTAATGCTATTGCCCTTGCTAATGCGCGTGCCAGTGCTAATGTTAATACAAATACCAATGCGAATACCAATACAAATATGAATACCACCAATACCAGTACCAATATCAATGCCAATGCCAATGCCAATCCAATACCATTACCGACACCAACATTACCCTCATTAAGTTTTTAAATATCCGGTTCATAGTGCATTGTGAATGATTCATTGAGTTTTATTGGTGCAAAGTGCTATTAATTATTTTCAAGTGTGCAGAGTTCCAAAATGCTACATTTCAAGGGTCTAAAGTGAGATTAAGACAAAAAAAAGTTAATAAGTATAGATGAATTTTAAGGGAAATGAACTTAAATTAAAATATTTTTCTTATTAGTTCTCTCTAATAATTCTTTTCTGTTAATCATGAGCTCTAAAATTTGAGAAAAAGAATGTAATAAATGCATCATTAGAATTTTAAATTGACAAATAACACGAAACAAGAAAAATCCATAAAGCGTCAATCAATTTGAAACATATGTTAGTTGAGAATAATACATAATTATCTATTTTGCAATTTTATATTTGCTACAACTAACACAATAATTTTATATTTTATATATACAACTAACACAATATAAATTATATAATTATATATGTTTTATAAAAAATAGTTCTAATTCAACCTAATTCGCCAAGTGCAGTAAAACTCACAAGAAACGGGAAAAAGAATGGCTCAAAACAGTTCATTTCATGCATACAATATGAAAAACGTTAACGTATCGGTAGATATGTTGTCACTAAGACGTAGAAGACTCGGCGACGGTGTTTACTTTGTTAAGGAGGCTCAAAATCTCTTGTAAAAGGTAGGCTTTGATATGCGGGTCAATAAGGTGGCCTTTTGTTTCGAGAATCAATTTCATCCTCTCCAACTCCCTCTTCATTTCTGCAAGACTAGGTCTACGTGTCTCCCCTGGAATAAGAAATGATACGTAGCGGATAAAAAGGGAAGAACCGACTAAAATTGCAATAAAACATTAAGAGAGCACAAAAAGATCTCCACATCTCAAAATTCAAGACTGAAAAATACTTGAGCCAAAACAATGTATTGCTATTTTTGAAGATTTTGGCCAGCCCACAAACAGATTTAGAAGCCAACAGTGTGAGTTAATTGAAATGTGAAGCGTAAATCGCAAAGTAGAAACAATTACCAGAATTAAGATCATGATTGATGAAAGAAGATAAACGAAGAAAATCTCTATTTTTAGAAAATTAATTTGTAAATAATTCAACAAACAGAAGAATATAAAACTAGCAAAGGTGTCATATCCAATCACATATTTTAGTATATTGCAATTTTTTCGGTTAACGAGATAAATCATAGTAAAAAAGTTCCAGAATAATAATTACGAAATTTACCTTTAGATTGGGCTCCTTCGGGGGAATTTTCCTTCATTGATAACTTCACAATCCTTAAAAAAGAAAAGAAGATCATCAGAAAGAGATGCAAGATACCTAGGACACAAAAGTTAGTCCTAAAAAACTAATCTTCAAATCGAAATGATAAGTAAATGATCTATTTGTCTATTTCTAATCCAAATATAGTCATCATTCAAAAACTAAATTAAAAAACTTACAAATATCTGAGAAAATAATAAAAACAAAACTAAAAGAGGATTAGAGAGACGGGAGATATGGGAATGAATTGGGGAAGTGAAAATGACTGTTATATAATGGTGAGGAAATCTACTGTGATAAGGCCGGCAGTTAATGCAGCGATTCACAATAAATTGTGCTTTATCCAGCCATGCCGCGCTATCTCATTTAACGTATTAGCATTAACCAATCTTAGGTGGCACCAATATACATTTGAAAAGATAGTTTTTCGTATGCGGTTGAAAAATGCGGCCTTTCGTTTCGAGAGCCAATTTCATCCGCTCCAACTCCCTCATCGTTTGTGAAATACTAGTAAGTATAGCCATTGGGTGAGCTGTATTCTAGCGTACACTCCCATGCTCAAAAGGGGTTGCAAATGGACTTCTTAAAGTATTACTTGTAAATAATATAACAAAATGAATAAGGTGAGTAATTGAATAGAGCTTCACTCATATAAATGTTCGAGCCTATGTATATGTGACTTACGCATCAATCTTGTCTAAGTACTGCACAGCTTGGTATACATCACTGACAACCAATTCCATTCACCTGTTTCATTACGAGCCATTAGATGGCATCCGCAATCTTTATTTACTTACAAGCAGACAATTTTTTATTCATTATATATCTTAGATTTTATTTATTGACAAGACAATCATATTTTTTTACATACCTACAACTTTTCTTCCTTACAACTATGATTCTTGGGGAGACGCCGATATTCCGTTTATAGGCGGGGACACACTCACCGACACTTGCTCTAAAACAAAGTCGATAGATATATTTGTGCACAACTGCAAGATGGAACATCGTATGCAAGTATTAATTGCAAAATTCGAAGCGAAAAAAATGTATATTCGACTGAAAATAATTGAAGTTGTTGAAGAAGTTGTATACGACCCAGACATCCAAACCTTCAGATTTCTAACTTGGTGAAGGCAGCCAACTGGTACAAAAACTGCGTCGCCTAATATATGGACAAAAGTCCATGGTTCAATTCCTACAAAAAAATATAAAAATATATAATCAATATACGCCAATTGACGCGTATACCACTTTACTATACAATAAAGACATACCATACTCCTCTGCCAGCTTCCTTTAATGTTCCATTGTTAGGTAAAATGCTTTCTCATGAATAGGATGAATCAGCTGTGCACAAATAGACGGAAAAATAAATTAGTATTATTCGAAACATATCGATACTTCTAAAAAAATAAAAACATATCTGCTTATGTTACGCCATATAAGATCACACCAAAATCTTAACAGAATTGTGATTTTACAATAAAAGATCACTCCAATAAGTTGAGTAGAACATTATTTTTAAAGTCAAGATTTAATTATTTGCTGCAAAGGGACGATACGCCTAAACTCTCCGTAAGATAGTGTTCTAGTTTAGGAACATCTTGCCTCCTACAAACATCCCAGATAGCACCACATTTTTTGTGATCGAATCTCTACAAATTCAGACTTGTTGTAGTCACTTGTTCGTATATTCCATAAAATAAGGATTGATATCATTAATCAATATAGGCAATGGTAGAAAGAGATTTTGAGTGCAATCAACATAGGTTAAGTTGAATAATTTAGGTAACACAAAAATTAAACATCAAGACAGACACCTAGATTCCTTTGACAACTAGCATGAACTTTTTAGTACAAGCACCAAAATAAAACACAAACTTACATGTCTAACATCATCTAACACCACAATAAGTATTATTACCTATTAAACTATTTACTAGTTTAAGTTCTTTACGTAGGCAATTAAGAAGAATTTGAAGCATAAAAAACGACGCAAACATTCCTTTGAAGACTATCAAAAAGTTTCTAAGTTTGTCGTGCTTGAATGATAATATGATATATAGCTCAAATCTGGGGTGATTGAGTAATAGCACAAATTTATGCTCGTAACATCTCATGCTAGATTAAATACCTAGAAAACTATTTAATATATCTCATTTTAATTGTACATGTCACGAAGTCGAGTAAATGAAATTTAGAAGCAATCTTTTTGGCTAAAGTTAAAAAGAACTACCTTATGAAAAGGTTGTTCCAATTCCATACCTAGTTACAACAAAATCATTCTACTAGATCGAATACATACATTCGGTCTTGTAAGTACCTAGTATCATAATTTGATAAATTATATGGCTTGAATCTTTATATTTTCTTATTAATCACATGTATATACTATTTACTATTTATATAAAATACCCTCACCCATTTTGACTCGCTTCACAAGAAACTTGAAGTATTGAGAGATGCTCTTTTTATTCTCAATAAGAAGGTGCAATAACAAACCGTTTTTCAATACAATTATTATTGAAGATATTATAGATGATTTTATATGTTTCCTTTTAGTTCGGTCTAACGCTATTTTAGAAACTGAAATTTCCTATAATTTATGATCACTTTCTTTAGAAGCCAATGTACGTATTAGAATAGTTTTAGGATTTATGCGTTCATTCTTCATAATGTGAACTCCGGAAATATAAGTTCTTCGTTATGCATTAATAATATGGAAACAATTTTTAGGTTTCAAAGAGCTTTGGCCTTCCTTGGCATTACATGAGGTGATTCCACATCCTCATGTGATGCTTATGAGTTCTAAGTATGTGAGACACTGACATTTGTTTTCTATTTAATGCTATTCCTTCTGAAATGATCATAGGCTCAAAGATGAAGAATTGGAAGAAGAGAGAATATGTGATCTTACGGGAGTTGACCATGAAGAATATAAACTTGAATCAATACTTGGAGGTCACCATGATGAGGAATCCGAAGTAAATAAAGAAAGGAATTGATACGATCCAGCCAATTACGCGAGGTAGTGCCGAGCTGGATGAAGGAGTTGATGACTTGGACGAGCTGCATGTACCAAGAGGACCGATTACCCGAGCTCGGGCCAAGCGCATTGAAGCAGCCATGCTTAACTTAGTAGAACACGAGCTCCAAAATGAAGAATTGACGAAGTCTAGTTCGATCCCAGCTGAGCTTAATTGGAGCGAATTATCGGGCCAGATTGTGAAGCAAGCCGAGCTCAAGGACTTGAGCCCGTCTAGTCATCCAGCCAAGAAGCCATGACTTGGAAAAGATGATTATTATTAATTTTCGTATTTTATTATTGGACAATTTATTTCTTGTTATTTAGAGTCCTATTTGGACTAGATTTAGTTTATTTCGTTATTTCCTTATAATAGATAAGTTATGATTTATTTTCCTTGTTAGATTAGGTCTCTTTGACACTTATTAATAGGTTGCTTTAGGGTCATTATTATTTTGGACGTTTTTAAGTATTATTTTGAGAGATTAAAATTCTCCTTCGTTGTTCTTCAACAACTCTTCGGGATATTTTGCGAGTGGATTCTTGTGAATTATTCTTAGCACTATAGTATTGGTTTCTGATTCATTATAATCACGGGGTCAATACTTCCACCTTGATAATATTGGTTTCTAGCTCTCTATAGCTACGGGGTCAATATTCCTAATTCCGCCAATCGAATCCTTTATTTTTTGGACGTTGCGTTCTTGCTTCCGCATAAGATTATTGGGTCCCGTAACAAGTTCTACGGGGTTCGTATCAGTTGGTAACCAGAGCCAATTTCCAAGAAAAGGTTTCACCTATCCTTTTTTTTTTCCGTGTCTTTGTTTTGTTTCCGTTCTTCGTGTCTTCTCTATCTCATCTTTTCGTGAACTCTGTTGTCTAGAGTCTTCGTTCAAAAAAAAAAAAAAAAAATCGAATTTTGCTTTTCTTTAAAGTTACTTGCAGCCCACGTTAGGGTTTGTTAGTAAAAAAAAAAAAAAAAAAAAAAAAAAAAGAGAAAATCCGAAAAAAAAAAATCTTAAAAAAACCGGATTCAGCAAAAAAAAAAAAAAAAAAAAAAAAAAAAAAAAAAAAAACGAAAATCATTGCAAAAGAAGAAGCAAAATTCGAAATTCAACCAAGGAAAATTCCTTGTGAGGAGTTTTAATAGATTTGGGCAACACAAATCCTATTCCTTTTGATTCCTTGTCTACCTTGAATATCTTGTTTCCTTGTCTACCTTTCTCCTAATTGAATTCCACGTTGTTTCTTTGTTTCCTATTCCTTTTACCATTAAATTCGAAATTCCTTTTATTTGCCTCCACATAATTTCTGAATTGATAAAATACTATTTAGCTTTGAATAAAAAAACGAAAATCCACTTAATATTTTCTCGATTAGTTTCTTTAGAACTTCGAAGGGAGTTTACGAGTGGAAAAAGGCAAGAGAGTGTGAGATCAAAAGAGGGTAAAAGCCTAACTAATTGTGTGATACACGAGTGTATTGAGTGAACATCATATTGAGTGATACACGTGAGGGAGTGGTGAGGAAAATGTTTTTTTTTTATAACAATATTTTGCAGTTCGAACATCATGTCAAGGAATGGGAGTGGTGATGAAAGGGACGAAACCACGGAGCAACACTTCCAACGTCTGCATATAACCCTTCGAAGGATGCAAAATCAAATCGATGAGTCGAGTAGGGTAAGACCTGCACCGACGCCACAACTGCGGCCACCTATTCGTCAACCTGTTGTACGCCAACGTGACGAATTGGAATTCGATGAACAATTCTTCGATGAAGAATCTGAGGCAGAGTCTAATACTTCTAGACGATGGCATAGAGGACGAGGGAACAGAGGTGGCAGATTTGACATACCAAGGCGAGGTAATGTGGGACGAGAAAGAGATGAAGTTGATCGAAACCTCAGCTCGATCAAATTGAGTATACCGTCTTTCCAAGGGAAGAGTGATCCCGAGGCATACATAGAATGGGAAAGAAAGGTTGAGCTCGTTTTCGATTGCCACAATTATTCCGAGGAAGATAAGGTGAAGCTTGCAGCTGTAGCGTTCACCGATTATGCTATCATTTGGTGGGATCAATTGGTAGTGACTAGACGCAGAACCGGCGAACCACCAATTGTCGATTGGGAGTCTATGAAGGCACTTATGAGACGGAGGTTCGTGCCCTCACATTATTATAGAGACTTACACCTGAAATTGCAAAGCTTGAAGCAAGGTACTAAATCAGTTGAGGAGTACCATAAGGAGATGGAGATTGCAATGATTCGAGCCAATATTGAGGAGGATCGAGAGGCCACGATGGCAAGATTTATTTGCGGGCTGAACCGGGAGATCGCTAATGTAGCGGAGTTGCAGCACTACGTTGAGATTGAGGAGGTCGTTCATATGGCCATGAAAGTTGAGAGGCAGCTTAAGCGAGGAGGGAGAACTACAGCTCGGGCCGAGGCATCAAGCTGGAAACCGCGATGGAATCCTACTTCGAAACCCGAGGAGAAATCGACAACGAAACCTTCCAATGAAAATCCAATTAACCGAGCACCACCTGAGAGAGGTAATAATTCGTCACAACCACAACGAACACGTGATATTAAATGCCATAGATGTCATGGAGCAGGTCATATCGCTATGGACTGCCCTAACCGGCGAGCTATGATTTTATTGGATAATGGCGAGCTGGAGTCCGAGGAGGAGGAAGAGTCAACTTCAAAAACAGCACCTATTGAAGGTGATGTGGTACAAGCTGTTGATGGACTCGCCCTTGTTGTACTTCGAACTCTTCACGTGCAAGCAGAAGAAGATGGTGACGTAATACAGCGAGAGAACATCTTCTATACACGCTGCCACGTTCAAAACCGAGTATGTGGATTGATAATTGATGGAGGAAGTTGCGTGAATGTAGCGAGCAAGCTAATGGTAGACAAGCTAGGGCTGCAAGTCTCCAAACATCCGAGACCTTACAAACTTCAGTGGCTGAATGAAAGTGGCGAGTTGAGAGTGACGAAACAAGTACTGATTTCCTTTAGTATTGGACAATACAAAGATGAGGTGATGTGCGATGTTGTGCCCATGCAAGCAAGTCATATTTTACTTGGGCGACCTTGGCAATTTGATCGAAGAACAGTCCATGATGGTTACAAAAATCGCTACACTTTTACTAAGGATGGCAGACGAATCACACTTGCACCTTTACCACCTCGTCAGGTGTTTGAGGAGCAAAATCAGATCAAGAAATCCATTGCTGCAAGTTCAAAACAACATGAGAATGAACGTGTTAGTAGTAGTGGAGAGGTAAAACAAGAGAGTTTAATCGAAGTGAGAAAAGAAAAAGAAGAGAGTGCAAACTTCATAAATAAAGATGAGAGAAAAGTGAGCTTTTATGCAAAAGAAAGAGAGATTAAGAGTGCATGTAAGGGTGAGAGAACAATGATGTTGTTAGTGTTTAGGGAGTCCTATTTTTCTAATGCTAACCTTAATTCTTATTTGCCTAGTACTGTTATTTCTCTTTTGCAGGAGTTCGATGATGTCTTTCCGGACGAGATGCCGACGGGGTTGCCACCAATTCGAGGGATCGAGCACCAAATTGATTTTATTCCAGGGTCCCAAATTCTAAATAGACCAGCTTACCGAAGTAGTCCCGAGGAGACGAAGGAGTTACAACGGCAAGTGGACGACCTGTTAGCTAAAGGACATGTTCGAGAAAGCATGAGTCCTTGTGCAGTGCCGGTTTTACTAGTACCGAAGAAGGATGGGAGTTGGAGAATGTGTATTGATTGTCGAGCAATCAACAAAATTACGGTAAAGTATCGACACCCCATTCCTCGATTAGATGACATGTTAGATGAACTACATGGTTCCATTATCTTCTCTAAAATTGATTTGAAAAGTGGTTATCACCAAATTCGCATGAAAGAGGGAGATGAGTGGAAAACTGCATTTAAAACTAAGCATGGATTGTATGAATGGTTAGTGATGCCTTTTGGTTTAACTAATGCACCAAGTACGTTTATGCGACTTATGAATCATGTTCTGCGATCTTACATAGGAAAATTTGTTGTTGTTTACTTTGATGATATCTTAGTATATAGCAATAATTTGCATGATCATGTTGAGCATTTGAGGTGTGTCTTGGAGTCCTTACGGCAAGAACAATTATATGCTAATTTAAAGAAGTGTGATTTCTGCCTAGATAGGATAGTTTTTCTTGGTTTTGTTGTGAGTTCTAGGGGCGTTGAAGTGGACGATGAAAAGGTTACAACTATTCGTGAATGGCCAACACCCAAGAACGCATCCGAGGTGCGAAGTTTCCATGGCCTAGCGGGATTCTATAGGAGATTTGTACCGAACTTCAGCACAACTGCAGCACCTTTGACCGAGGTGATCAAGAAGGAGGTTGGCTTCAAGTGGGGCGAGGCCCAAGAGAATGCATTTCGCACATTGAAAGATAAGCTAAGTTCCGCTCCTTTACTAATTTTACCAGACTTTTCTAAAAATTTTGAAATCGAATGTGATGCTTCTGGAATTGGTATTGGTGCAGTGCTTATGCAAGACAAGCGACCTATCGCTTATTTCAGCGAGAAGCTAAACGGCGCAGCCTTGAAATACTCGACCTATGACAAAGAGCTCTACGTGTTGGTGCGAGCTTTGGAGACTTGGCAACATTACTTGTGGTCTAAGGAATTCGTAATACACACAGATCACGAGTCGCTAAAGCATCTTAAGGGCCAAGGCAAGCTGAACCGAAGACATGCTCGGTGGGTGGAGTTTATCGAGATGTTTCCTTTTGTGATACAGTACAAACAAGGTAAAGATAATGTCGTAGCTGATGCACTATCTCGCAGGTATGTTCTCATGTCGACCCTTAGTTCTAAATTCTTAGGTTTTGAGCATGTTAAGGAGCTGTACGTGAACGATCATGATTTTGCTACTATATTTGCTGCATGTCAAAAAGGAACTTTTGAAAAATTCTACAAGCATGATGATTATTTGTTTAGGGAGAACAAACTTTGCATGCCTAATTGTTCGCTTCGTGAATTACTTGTGCGAGAATCACATGGAGGTGGTTTAATGGGACATTTTGGTGTTTTTAAAACATTAGATATTTTAAAAGAACATTTCTTTTGGCCGCGTATGAAGCGAGATGTTGAGAGGATTTGTTCGAAGTGTCTAACATGTAGGCGAGCTAAATCTAGGGTTAAACCACATGGATTATATATGCCATTACCTGTTCCTACTCACCCTTGGACCGATGTATCAATGGATTTTGTTTTAGGGCTGCCGAGGTCTAGTAAAGGTCGAGATGCTATTTTTGTTGTGGTCGATCGTTTTTCTAAAATGGCACACTTCATTCCATGTCATAAAACTGATGATGCTACGCATGTAGCGAATTTATTCTTTAGCGAAGTAGTGCGATTGCATGGGGTACCTCGTACTATTGTTAGTGATAGGGACGTTAAATTCCTTAGTCATTTTTGGCGTGTTTTGTGGGGTAAGTTAGGTACGACTTTACTCTTTTCTACTACTTGTCATCCACAAACCGATGGTCAAACCGAGGTGGTTAATCGAACTTTAGGTATGTTATTGCGAGCTGTTCTTAAAAGAAACCTAAAGTCGTGGGAGGAATGTATTCCTTTTATTGAGTTCGCGTATAATAGATCTATGCATTCTTCTACAAAGTTTTCACCTTTTGAGATTGTTTATGGTTTTAATCCGCTAACTCCTTTGGATTTGTTGCCTTTATCTGTTAATGAGATTTCTAGTCTAGATGGGAAGCGTAAGGCTGAGTTAGTGAAGAAAATCCATGAAGAAGCACGCGAGTACATTGTGAAAATGAATGAGCAAGTTGCGAACCGAGCTAATAAGGGGCGAAAGCACCTTACCTTTCAGCAAGGAGACTAGGTTTGGGTTCATTTTCAAAAGGAAAGGTTTCCCAATCAGCGAAGTTCAAAACTTAAGCCACGAGGAGATGGACCTTTCCAAGTGCTGGAAAAGATTAACGATAGTGCCTATAAGATCGACCTTCCAAGTGAGTATCAAGTTAGTTCGACATTTAATGTTTCTGACCTATCTCCGTTTGATGTAGGTTCAGATTCGAGGACGAATCATTTTCAAGAGGGGGAGGATGATACGATCCAGCCAATTATGTGAGGTAGTGCCGAGCTGGATGAAGGAGTTGATGACTTGGACGAGCTGCATGTGCCAAGAGGACCGATTACCCGAGCTCGGGCCAAGCGCATTGAAGCAGCCATGCTTAACTTAGTAGAACACGAGCTCCAAAATGAAGAATTGACGAAGTCTAGTTCGATCCCAGCTGAGCTTAATTGGAGCGAATTATCGGGCCAGATTGTGAAGCAAGCCGAGCTCAAGGACTTGAGCCCGTCTAGTCATCCAGCCAAGAAGCCATGACTTGGAAAAGATGATTATTATTAATTTTCGTATTTTATTATTGGACAATTTATTTCTTGTTATTTAGAGTCCTATTTGGACTAGATTTAGTTTATTTCGTTATTTCCTTATAATAGATAAGTTATGATTTATTTTCCTCGTTAGATTAGGTCTCTTTGACACTTATTAATAGGTTGCTTTAGGGTCATTATTATTTTGGACGTTTTTAAGTATTATTTTGAGAGATTAAAATTCTCCTTCGTTGTTCTTCAACAACTCTTCGGGATATTTTGCGAGTGGATTCTTGTGAATTATTCTTAGCACTATAGTATTGGTTTCTGATTCATTATAATCACGGGGTCAATACTTCCACCTTGATAATATTGGTTTCTAGCTCTCTACAGCTACGGGGTCAATATTCCTAATTCCGCCAATCGAATCCTTTATTTTTTGGACGTTCCGTTCTTGCTTCCGCATAAGATTATTGGGTCCCGTAACAAGTTCTACGGGGTTCGTATCAGGAATACATTGTACAAATCGATTTTCATGCATCCAAAAATTCTCGTACGTCCCTCGCAGTTTTTCTATTCAGGTCATAACTCTCACGTCCGATACGGGATTGCTATTGATTCAAAATGCTACAAAAAGCCAAGAAGTTTCATGCTCTAAATACAGACGGAATGCAAGATGGACGAAATTGGGCTCAAAGTTGTTGCATGTGCACACCCAAATCTCCACCAACCAAGAAAAGTGATTGATAAGTTTCAAGAAAAGTGATGTGTAGAGTTCGTTTAAGGTTAGAATTAGCTTAATTGTTAGTTTTCTTATTATAGTAAAGGTAGGAACTCTTTTGTTTCGTGAGCAAAGAGTCTTTTTAGCAATTATAAATAGGCTGTTAATACAAAATATTTTCACATACAAATTTAATAAAATATTTTGAATTTTCAAGATCAATTCTCCATCGATGTTGTATAACAACCCTCGTGTCTCAACTCACAATAGATTCTAAGTTACAAAATCTTACTATACGTAAAAATTTGTCCAATAAAGTAAGGCTAAAAGAGAAGTAAATCTACAGTATTAATACCTTATCCTATGAAAAATCTAATAAATAGGAATCAGAAGTAAGTTTTATTGTTAACATGCTATAATATTGCCCCATTATATCACTATGTCATATTTCAGAAACCATGGAGGCTCATCCACCAATTCATTTCTCTTCTCCAAAAAATAGTTTGTGATCAAACGTTTATGCCTCTACATGATTCAAAAAAAATTCATGACTATTACTCCTAATTGAAACTCAAGTCTAAATCATATTCAACATGATTCTATCTTGCGTATAATGAGTCAACAATTAAGATTAACAAATTCCATACAAGAAAGAAAAATTTGGACAACATTGAATAGATATAAATATCCACGACTTCATAAGAATATTCTTTGGGAGACGTACTGTTTCTATCGATGCAATAGGCAGACTAATCGGAAATGATTTAAAGCAATTCATCATTCTCTTAAATATTTTAGTTAATGAAGATAGATAATAACAGAAAAAATGTACCATATCCGAAAGAGCATACTGAAGCTTGGTTGCAAAACAGAAGGCAAGGTCCTCATTAACTCCATAAGCAAAGCATATATTTGGACCCAAATCTGGCTTCAAGAACTTCTTCGGTGTTTTCGTTGGCATGTTGAGGTAGCTAGCTTGATGTGTGTATATCTTGACAGGCAAACATCTAATGAAAGCAAAAGTATATGTGCAGAATGCATAGGAACTGACATGCTAAAACCTACATAATAAGTGACACTTAACATAGCGAATAAAAAGGGTAAATGTGACGTATATATTGGTCCCATATCAATTAAATTGCTAAAAAATATCAAGATCAACCCTATCAAAACATATCTATTTAGAAAACATGCCGAGTACGACGAATCTTGAAATCTTTACTTTCTCCTATCCAAATTCGTGTTAGACACTTATTAACCCAACTAAAGGTTTTAGATTTTGAAGGTTGACACAATATGAAGAGAAATTTGCACGACAACTAAGGACAATAAGAGATTAGTATTTCTGCTAGTTAGTCCCTCTGTTCAAATATTACATGGGCC
>NW_012193315.1:178035-181129 GCF_000504015.1 Erythranthe guttata | reverse complement strand
ACCCCCCCCCCCCCCCCCCATTCTATTCTTTTCGAATATTTACTTCTCTCAAATTACTACTTAAGATTTTAAATTACGAAATAATTTTCTTCTAACAAGTAATTCATTATTTTTTCGGCACCAAAAATTTTTTTTTGGGGGTTTTCCCCCAACTTACAAAAATTGGGGCGCCCCCCCCCCCCCCCCCCCCCCCCGATGTTTTGATCATGGGCCCACTCATGTATATAATCTATAATATAATTTTATTTATTTATATTAATATAACTATAACTAGTATGACGCCAGTGTGTTGCATGATGTAGCATAAAAAACGTGGAAATAATAATTATTTTAATAAATTGTTGTATAAAAAATAGGGGTAATATGCTAAGAGTCCCTTGAATGAAACGTAATTTGAACTAAATTACAATCTTTTAATTAAATCCATATTTTGAAACAATATATGTCCCACATTCCTAATTTTTATTTTATCCCTAGTTTGTCATTATACCATAAATATAATATCTCACGTTTCTTCAACTAACCAGATTTATTTTTCTTTTGTTGTCTCTTTCTATCTCTTTATGTCTCCCTTTCCCTCTCGCTCTCTACCCCTCTCTAGCTCACCGCTCAATTATGGTGGCTATGGTGATGGCAATGGTGGGTGGTGGCATCGGAGAACTACGGATCTGCAAATGGCAGCGGCTACTCATGGCTCATGACGGTTGAGAGAGATAGCGGTTGGTGTGGTTATAGAGCAGTTGGTTATGGTGGTAGAAGACCATTGGAGACGGTGGTGTGAGATTAGATCTACGGTGTGAGATGGTTTAATCAAGCTAGGGCTCTTTGACGATGCTAGGGTTTTGGTTGGCGGCTAGGGTTTGGTGGATAGAAGTTGGCGGCGGCTGCGAGTTATGGGCGGCTAGGGTTTGGCGACGGTTGAAAGTTGTTTTGTGGCTATGATTTAGAACAGTACACCGTAGTAAGCTATACTACACCATAGTATGCTATAGTACATTGTAGTACAGTATAGTCTACTAGAATGTTAACAATCAATAAAATCAAAAAAAATATTAAAATATATGTAAATTGAATTTTAAAAAATGAAAAACATTCTTTTCTCGTAATTTTCAATATTATGAAATGAACTTTTTTTAATAATGTAAAAAATGCTTAAATTAAGAAGTAAAAAGGAAAAAAAAAAGGACAAACGTGTTTTGTATAAAAAAATTAAAAAAATGAAAAAACTAGAAACAAAATTCTAACTAATGTTCAAAATGATAATCTTATTGATGCTCAAAATGATAATCCTATCAATGCTCAAAACAATAATTCTATTGATGTTCAAAATGATATTCAATTGGTGTTAAAAATGATATTCCTACTATTGATCAAAATGAAATACATATGTAAGAACAAAATGGATATTACGTTAGTAATAATGCAAGCGGTCACAATGAAATTGATGAAAGTAAATTGTAAATAAATTTGATCCGGCAAATTGGATTACTATAAATACAAATTAAGAGATTTGCTAGTGGAAATAGGTCTTATTAGAATTACTAATATAGATTTTTCTAAAGATCGTGATGGTAGACATTTATCTATTTCAAGTTATGTTCGAAATTTGCCTAATAAAGAGACATGTGAGAGACGATGGCTCATTTATTCAGAAAGTATAGATAGAGTATTTCATTTTTGTTGTAATTTATTTAGCATTAAAACTATTTCAAGTAAAATTTAAAGTATCGGTGTTAATGATTGGAAGAACCTTGGTACCATATTAAAAACTGATGAGACATCTAGTGAACATATTAATAACATGAATGATTGGATGGATTTAGAAGCAAGATTATGAAATAATGAAACTATTGATCATAGCATAGAAGAAGACATAAAGAGAGAAGGGAACATCGGAAACAAGTATTAAAAATAATTATTGCAGTTGTGAAAACTTTAGCTAAAAATTATTTGGCTTTTCGTGGGAGAAATGAAAAGATCTATGGTGATAACAATGAAAACTTTTCAAGTCTAATTGAAATGATTGCGGAATATAATTCTATAATGCAAGAACAACTTAGGCGTATTAAAGATGAGGTTATAATATTAACTTGTGCATATGTTAGCTTGTGAATTAAAAAATAATATAATTAAAAGGATTAAAACGATTAAATATTTTTATGTTTTATATACCTCATTGTACTCCGAATATTAGCCATCAAGAACAAATGTAAGAAGTGAGAATATATGTACGACTCCTATTAAAATAGAAGAATATTTTACAGATTTTTTGAAAATAGATGATACAACAGGAAAATATAATTTTTGATGCACTTCTAAATGTTTTTAAAGATCTTGGACTTGATATTGATAATGTGAGAGGGCAAGGATATGACAATGGTGCAAACATGAAAGGGAACTAACAAGGTGTACAAAAAAAAATGTTAAATATAAATCCTAGAGTATTTTACACTCCTTGTGGCTGTAATAGTCTTAATTTTGTAAATATATTTAAATCCTATTAGTCTTAAATACAAAAGCAAATAAAAAATAAACACTCCTTGTCTTAAATACATATTACAAAAATATATTAGTCTTAATGGAAAATTATATTTATATATGGGTCGGCTCGGAAAATTATATTTATATATATATATATATTAAAAAAAAGTACTTAATGGATAAATAAATTAAAATAATTACTTTTAAATAGGAAAAAAAAAGCAAATAAATAAAAGGACTTTAACTTAATTTTATAGGAAAAATTGGGGTATGAGGGTATTTATAAGAAAAATAGAAGGAGGAGGGGGCGGGAATTCAGAAAATAGCAAATAACGGCATGTGAACCGCCGGGCCGGCCTGGCGGTTCACGGTTCACCAATTCATAGAAGAAAAAAAATTCTTGTAAACTTACACAAAGAAAATATACAACTTTCTCTATTTCTGATGCACACCTACAGAAAAAAAATAAATTACTGCAAACTTGGTTAAATTTTGTAAAAAATAAATGGCGAATAATTCTAAGATAAAAAAAATCTTTTTAATTGGAAGATTTACTAGGATCCAGTTTGTTCACCTATATCAAAAAAAAATCGAGTGAATATAATTTTGCTGC